>KK114551.1:0-12857 GCA_000611955.2 Stegodyphus mimosarum
AGGCACTTCTCGCACGCCGGCACCCCGCACCCTGTGCAGGTGAATCCCCATTTATATACTACTCTTCCAGATGCCCATATTCAGTGGAAGATTACGTGATTCAAAATTTGATGGCTCTAGGTACCGTTATTTTATCACAATACGAGAAACATACATACATTTATGCAGATTTTTCATTATTTAATTTCTTTGAATATAACACAGAGCGATAATATTTGGTGGCAACAATTTGAAAAGTGAACCGACATTTATAGTGAATGAACGCAAAATGCTAAAACGAAATTAATAGTCCTTCTGGGCTAAGGTCCTTTGGGCTAATTTTTTTTTAAATCTGAAAATTCAGATTTTAGATTTTAACAATCGCTCGAAAGGAATCGTTTAAATTTTAACATGATTTATCATTAGAGATTATAGACAGAGGAGGTCCAGGTGGAACAGCGAAACACTTTATAAGATACTGGATGAATACACATTTAAACTAACATGCTAATGTTATACAGCTTCTGTATATTTAAAACCGTGACAAAAATGTGTGATATAATTCTGTAAAAATATTTAATGTTTTTTAACTAGATATATCATGAATTAAAATGATTTTTATTTAGAACAATCAAACTAAAATAATAGTATTTTTAAGAACTGCATCTAATGCTTTTTAATAGTTTAATTTTCTAATTAATAGCGGACAGATTGAATATGAAAGAATAAGGCATTACGCTTTCCCTAATGGCAACAGACTCGAATGAAATCTGACACAATGTAAAATCACGTTTCGAGACTAATAGCCAACCAAAGCAATTCATTTTTAATACATGTTATCGTCATAAGCTTTCATAAAATTGTTCTTAAATATTTTATAACTGTTCCTAACTTGTTTATCATAAAGACCTGCTGTCGTCTGATGCTCAAAATGTTGGCAGCCAATCTAGTGTCATCCTGATGCTCAATATCCAAAAATGCTGCGCTTCGACAAGATTTAGATAATCTGTATCAGAAATCCTGAATATTTTGCACGTGCGGTACAGGATTACGGATTAGAAGAAAATAATGTGCTATATTTAACTGGAATTCTTCGAACTGTACGAAGCTTTATCTAATCAGAGCGCTAATAAACAGAAATTCTCCTTAATGTTTTTCATAGTTTTTCATCTTTATTGCTTGGATTAGACGAAATTCAACTCAAAGTTAACATTCGTATATTAAATTTTATTTATTTAAGGAATTGTTACTTCTGTTACGGTTTTCGTCCGACACAGGAAAAAAATCATAAGTCGTCGCAATTTGTTAAAACTTAAAAAACTTTAATTTGTCTCCCTTATTATAAAACTGTGTTGCACGCCAGTATTAAAGCTAATTTCATATAAAAAGTAATTTTATCTTTATTTTTTTTAGTAATATTTTGCAACATGTGTAATTTTAACACATTAATATTGTAGAGACATTATGCATTTTTTGAAAACAGAAGAGGAGAAAAATGAGCAATGCTCGCGCCGGGGACTCGAACTATGAACCTCTCGAATACTCGCCGAGCGTGCTGACCACTACGCCACGAAGGCATGCTAAGAGGTGGGAGAAATACCTTATATACTTCCCCTTTTAAAGGGCGACTGGGTATTAGGGGACCCAGTTGGCAAATACTGGTCGTGGAGAATCATGATCCACCACCTTTTTAGTTCGGGCGCCACTGCAGAGACACTATGTATTTTAGTTATAAAGCAGGAGGTAATGAAAAAGGAGCAGTACCCTTGACGGGACCTCTCGAATCAGCGCCGAGTGTGCTGACGACTACACCACGACGAAGGCAGGAGAAATACCTTATTAAATAACAAATCAAACACGTTTCTAAAGCTGTATAATAGCAATAAATCTTATTTTAATTCTTGCACTTAATCAGCGCAGCAAAAATAAAACCCAATAAGGTAATGATGAAACTTTGAAGTTATACATAGAGTCCTATCTTCTTGACATATCGGTAACTGTGATTCGAAATGTAGTTTGAAAAAAAAATTACCTTTCGAATAAATTTCTTCTTTTTCCAACAGTACTACACCCTAAAAAATTTCTGTAATGTTATTAAAGAAATCACAGAAAATGGAATACCATTGACTTTTAAAGTAACAGTAACAGGGGAATTCTTAGTAATACTACAAGGATAAGCAAAGTAAAGCTCACAAATATTTTGCTTGTAGTGTTACAAGAAGTAATTATGTAAGCAGAGCATGTTTATCAATGTAAAATTCGAGAGACCATATTTGTAAAAGTTACAGATATTAATGCCTCAATAAGTAATTATGTAATTAGAACATTCGTGTGGGGAAAAAACAAAAGATATATCCGTAGAAGTTACACATTTTTTCTTGTAAGGTTACTGCAAGTACTTAAGCTGAGTATAACATATTTTGCTTATCTGTATTACCAAAGGATATATTAGTAAATGCTATGCATACTTTATATAATTTTTTACATGAGTTCAACATATACGTTGAACTTACGTGAAATACCAGATGACATATCTGCAAACACACTTTTAACTTGTATTGTTAATGCAAGTAGCGTATATATGTAGAATAAATATAATATTAAATATATTATGTATTTTCCGCATTATAAGTCGTTTGCCCGACAGCTCAGCTGCCTGACGCCCGATGATACGTTTGTCCGACAATTCAGTCACCAGCTAGGTTACATTTGCCAGCTAGGTTACACTTTTCTGTTCATAATATATTTAATAACTAGCCGCTATGCGGCCAGCCTTCGTCTGGCTTTTAAACGTACCGGAAAAATAAAAAATATTACAATGAAATAAGCAATATCCCTTGATATAAATGTTAATTATCCTAATAAAGTAATTAAACAATTTACCGTTGTAAAAAGAAGCAACTTTTTAATTTCTTAAACTTTTCAGTCTCTTAAAAACAGTAACATAAGAAATACGATGAAAAATTGTTGCCAAACCGAAATTTTTAAAAGAATGAAACTATTCAAAATGATGCAATTTCATCAAAAATCTATCAACAACAACAAGAAAGGAAAATTGTTGCCAAAACTACATTTTAAAATATCTGAGATGTGAGAAGTGTATTCGGAAGCTTCATTTAAAAAATTTTAAAAAAATACAAAATATTATTATTTTTCCAAAATTCATTTTTTTAAAAGGAGTCGAAAGGATTAAAGTTCAACGTGTCCAAAAATCAAAGGAAAATAAACAGCACGTTTTTTTAAAATAAGTTTTTTTTAAAAAAATTCCGCTGAAAAGGTGTTAAGCTCACCTTCCTAAATAAATTCGTATTTAATCGATTTATTGAAATACGAAATTTATTTTAAGTTCGTAAAATAGCTAAGTGTCTACGCTTCACGACGACGTAAAAATGAAATGTATAGAGTGAAATCTCGCTTTCCTGTAGCCCGTTATGTCTCAAAATGACGCGAGTTGGTCACAAAACATAAAATAAAAAAAATTCGAATTCGAATTTCGAAAAAATCGCTTCGAGGTGCACTGGCTCTTGTGTAGATACACCTATGTACCAAATTTCGTGGCCTTGGGTCTATTAGCTTACTCGCAACACGAACGAAAGACACACACAGATACACATACACACACACACACAGACTCTTTGTTTTATTATATGTAGAGATTATAATTTAATTTATTTACATTGAATTCATCTACGATAATAAAATAATAATATCAACAAAGGTAAATATAAATTTAACTTTCTTTTCAGATCTAGCACCTTTTTCTTGCGTACGTTAATACGAAATATTTATGTTGGGTGGTCACCGTAGCAAGAGCGTAACTTATTTTATTTTAACCATATCTCGAACAATTTAACAAACCTAATTTTTCGTTAAAAAAATTAATAAACAAAAATAAATAAATGCATAAAAATTTTGTCACTTAATGGTAAGATATATGGGTTGAAGAATTTTTATGTAGTCCACTAACTGCGTTCATTATTTGATTTAAAAAACAGAAATCACGTTAAGTAATAGTGGAAACCCTCACATTCAAAAACAAAAGAAGCGATTATTAATTAGAATTCAAAACGATAATGAAATGGTCGTCAAATCCATTAGCTGACTACTAGCCACTTGTACTAAAATTTAGTTTATTGAAATAGATAAATAGTTAACATTCTATTCCAAACTAATCATCTAGTTAAACGTTCCCCTCCCAAGTCCGCTATTCTGGATCGACTCGAATGATTCTCCCAGGAGTCTGAAATATACATACGCCTTCGGAATGCTCTTTTCCCACTTAACTACATCTCGCACCCTACAGACATTTAAAACCAGTTGGTACAAAAAGTATCCAAATGCACGGGGTAAAAAAAAAGGAAATATTTAGAAATATGAAAGAATGAAACTTGGGTCATAACATGTTTTTCGTACAGTATGTCTCTGTACGATGTGGTATTCATAAAGCTTTGTATGAATCTTGCAATGCAGTTAGAACTTACTAACGTAAGGGAGGTGAATAGGTTCAAGGCTCTTAGGAATCTGTATGAAATATTGTTAATTCTCAAAGTACACGGGTCCGTTTATATGCGGTTTTTCTTCTCCCTTCAGTAAATTTATAGAAAGTTTTTTTTAAACATATAGCAATTAAAAAATAGCAAATAAGCTATGTAGCACTAGAATAAAAGTTATCTTTAAAAACATATTATTACATAAGAAACTAACGTAAATATGTATTTGTAAGATTTGTATATGTTTTTTTTTTAAAAAAGATATTCATGAATACATTAAATGCGTGCATTAACTAGTTTTTTTTTCATTTAATGCCACTACTATAAAATAAAGACCAATCTGTTATAAAACATTAAAATTTGCAGATGATTACACACATACTTGCAGACGTTACATGGTTCCACGACAGTGAAGAAAATGTAAATAAGCGCAAAAATAAATGGTATGTTCCTGAAATAAACTGATATACAGACATTTTAACAGTAATGTTTTATGCCTATTGAAGTTTTTCAATGTAAAAAATATTTATGTTTAATAAATAATACTGAAATAAACTATTTCTAAAAGTAGTATCAATTTAATTACAATAATTTAATAAAAATTATTTATACTATTTTTAAACATGTTGAAGGATTACGCGTGATGGTATATATTTTTTCCTTTCCAAATCAGTTTGTAAGCGTTTAATATTACCGGCAACTTACTGCATCTAATATTAAATATTCCTAGGAATTGCGTCCCTAAGGATTCTTTTCTAGGAATTATTTGCATCTTAACTGTTACAACTCTAATTGTTACCAATCTATATTTAGGCAAAACTTTTTTTGTGTGTGTTCAAAAATAAGAAATAAGTAAATATTTTCAGGACATTAGGAATGTTGAAAATACATCATTAGGAAATGATTAAATGTACAGTTTAATTCTGAAAGAAAAGAAGTGAAATTTCAGTTAAGAATAAAGTATAACATTGTGCCAGTACAAAATAATTCGTTTACGAAATCATAAAATCCCGAGGAATCAGGCCAAGATAAATATACTAGATTTATTTGATTATGGCAAACACACGAAAGCTATCTGCCAAAGGGGAGGGATGCCTTCATGGAGGACTTTCTAAGAGAAACTTGACTCACAGGTACGTTATGTATGGAAAAACTACGAAAACACCCATGCAGCTAGCTCGCCTCCGGAATTTGAAAGTCGAACTACTACTACTACTTTTTAGTGAGTTCATCGCTCGGACGCTTTTGAGCATCCGATCAATATTCTCAATAAGGTAACTGCGTTAAAATAATACCTGTTGTTAAACCTGTACCTGTTGTTAAAATAATTAGGCGTATTTATTTAAAAATTTTATCGACCTTGAGAATATGATCCACCTTACCTAAAGAAGTTTTGCTAGATATTAAAAAAAGGACCATTAAATATTATCTTTTCATTATAAGTTCAAATAAGAGAAATAATATCAAATTAACAAATTAAATGAAGCTCTAAAGTTAATTTATGTTTCACCTTTTTTTTTTAAAAAAGGAAGATGTACAGTTTTTTAGAAGGCCGTGAATGCGCGATTGATATTCAATGTAATTTTACGCGCATCAAAGTTAGAAAAGGTTCAAAATTAAACATTTTATAAATTTTAATCGTTATAGATATTGTCAACAGACCAGCATGACCGTGGAAATTTCTCGTTTTAATTTCCTTTTAAAAAATTATTCTAAATACTCTGAAATTTTTTCCTTGTTTGTTTTCCAAAATATCGGTATAGTCATCAGAATCGTCTTCTGCTGTATACACGATTAAAAGCCCTCATTAAAAATTATAAAAATCAGTAATTTACGTCGTCAATATGTCATTTTTATTGTGAACTATCCATGGACATCATAGAAGAAGTGTCTTAGAAGATGATGCATATTGCAATTAATACAGCTACAATAATGTATGAAATGACTGAAAGCAAGTTTCATGTAATCAAGTGATTTCATAAGCTGTAGTTGTTATTAAAAATGACGTTTTGCTGTTTTCGGTTAATCTAAGTGTACTGTGTATTTTTTTTATGGAAGTGATGTAATCCTATCGGAAAATTCCATTCGAACCCCTAATCTATGATATCCATTTACGGCTGTTTCGTATGTATCATAACGTTTTCATTCGCTAAATTTTTCTATACGCTTGGAAAGAAAGATTTCGTAAAGTGAATCACGTTCTTTTATGATTCCTTTCTCAACTTATGACGCATTTTATACGCTAGATGCTCTTGAAAACCGAGCCAACGATTCCAATCTCTGTTTATAAATCTTGTGTGTTGAATACAGACGCCTACTATTAGATGGTGTTTTTACGCTGGTAGGTGAGCACTTCATTCGAAACCTACGCAGGAGACGAAACCCATACTTGCCCGCAGCCGATATCATATTTCCGAGATGGCAAGCTTAATGTGAAAGGAGCTTTTGCAATCGGACACCTAATACAGCCCTGTATACGAGGGAAGGTGCGATAACATCTTGTGGACGGTGTATGGGATGTCAGATTTTTCCCCATCTGCTTCATTCTGCTTCAAGCTTAACATTTTAATAATGAAATACTGAAAAACCTTTAGACGCGGTAGTTGCAAAAAATATACGGGAAGATATTATAAGAAAATAAAATGTCTTTAAAGGGGTAATTTAAAAAAAAAAAGTCTGCTTTTGACACTTCCTCGGTTTTTAATATAAGAACTAAGCAAGAAGTAGAGTAAGAAAAGTTGTTTAAACGGGTATATTTACCTGTATCTGTATGTATTATTGGTGTATGTACAAATACAACTGAATAGTAAACAATCAATATATGTAGGATCGGTACTTACTGTCTAGGGGCTTGAAATAACTAATCCGATTTATGGAAAACTCGAAATTTTAATGGAAGCGTGAATAGTTGCTACAAACTACAAAATGATTACATTCATAAAAAGAAACAGATGAGATTATTTACAGACAAAGAGAAGTAACCGTCTTTTACTTTCAAACATCTTTCAGTCGCGTCATCGCCTTAATTGCGGAATCGTCTGAATTCTATCACGCGAAAAAAAAAATAATTCTTTCACACAGCTTGCCGCGTCATCCAATTATTGTAACCGATGCCATCATACATATATATGTAAAATAAAATTCTAACTTTAATCAATGCTGTTTCATTTAGCTGTTTCCCCTTTTTGTTCGAAAGTATTAGCATGCTTATAAATAAAACTTTCTAAACTGTTTCATTCAAAATTAATCCGTGTCGTATGATTCTTATATCACGCTTTTGACTCATGTTCTTACATAACGACAAATGTGAAACGGAAACCTTCTACCTGATAATAATGTTAAATTTTGTAAACCGAAATCTTAATCAATAAATAGAAATAAAGTAGATTCACTATTCCTAGTTCATCGTAATCGTATCGCAATCTTCATGTTCTCCCTCTATGTTCTGCCAGCACGAAGTCCGTCGCTTTCGTTCCTTGCTTCAGTTACATTGTTGTAAATCTTTAAAGGAACACTTGTAATAATTATTGATGAATGAGTTTGCATCTTACGGAAGTTTAGCTGCATGTTTTATATTGAAGAATGTTATGTAAAAAATAAAGAGATGTACAATCGGCTGTCACTGCAGTTGCATTTTCATGCTACATCATGTTCTAAGGTTACTACACATAAATTTCATCACACAAATGTTATTTTTTTATTCAGACCAAAAGTCGAGCATTTGTAAGTAAATAAATAATTTTGTTATTCTCTAAGTGTTGCTTTAATGTTTAGCAATTTTCTTAAATAGGAAAGAAAAATTTGAAAGATTTGAAAATTTCATACTAAATGTATGAGGTAATTTCTTTCTCCTTTTAGCATGCCTTCATGGTGTAAATGGAAGCATACTCGACGCGTACTCAAGAGGTCCAGGATTCAAATTCCGGCAGGGCACTGTAAATTTTTCACGTCTCTTGCCCTTCTGAAAAAATAAAAACAAAAAACTAATGACTTTACAGGTGTAGCAAAATACATAAGAATGATATATGTAGTGTGTTATCACAAGTAGTAAACACTCTATGGCGGCCATTTCCCTAATACAACCACTTCCGAAAATATTAATATTCCTAAGAATACGCACATCTGCACTGAACACTACCTTTTTATCTGTCTGTTCCATCTGGGACCGCTTTTGCTTGAATACTGGTAGTTCGACCTGGTTCTGGGTTTGATCACAGGCGAACGGGCTGGTTTCATAGTTGGTTTTGGTGATGTAACGTGAATATAAGCCAATTTCCTCCATAACGTTCTCCCCGAAGGCATCTCTCATCTGCAGATAACTCTCATACCTTAACATTTTCAAATAACCTAACTTGTCTATAGAGACAGTCGACTTGAAGAAGAAATGTTCAGTACTGGCACTTATTTATGTTTTCAGAAGTTCTGTTTACTTTCAGAGCAGTTCATCTATGGAAGATGCTAAAATTGAGAAGTTTCATTGCATTTATAGTGTGCTATAGCCCAGTTTATAATATAAATATTTCAAGCAATGGATTTCGTAACATGTAAAAAGTGATGTAAATTTATTACATATTAATAAAATAAATATTTCAGCCTTCCTTTCAATATTCTTTCCTAAGGGAATTTTAAAAGAGAAGAACATTTTACTCGCTCTAATTAGAAGAAGAGTTTTTTAAATAATTTTTGTACAGAATGATATTCTTTGAAGATCAAAGTAAAATAGACAAACACAATAACAAACCTTGATAAAAATTTGAAATTTTCTTCCCTTTCGTAAGCTTGAAAGGTTATTGAGTAAAGTATTATTTTTTTTTTCAATTTAACGAGAAAAAATAAATAGAAATCTTAATTTTGGTAGAAATTTTAGAAAAGTTTGCTAGAAAAATTATAAGATCCGTTACTTATGAAAAAAAATCATTCATTTTTAATGATCCTAAGATGACTGGATAAAAATGATGAAATAAAAGCGTATGCCCTTTTTTAGAAAATAAAAATGATGTCATTAAAATAATCAGGAATGCTGGAATTTCTTTAAAAATAACTGTTAAAAGGCTTTGAAATAAAAAAGCTACTCATTAGATTATAACTCAGTAGATCCTAGTATATTTTAGACCACAGTTGCTTTTGATTCTTGCATGCCCTACCAAATTTTATTTTTCGCGAGTTAAAATATCCAGCATAAATGTAATCGAAAGCAAAATGTTTCGAGGGCAATGTGTTGCCTGAGTGGACAAGATCTCTCGTCATTGATAGACTGGATTCGAATTCGGACGGCTGTAAGGAGTTTTTTGTGATTTTCCCATGTATAACGTGAATACAAGTCAATTTCTCCAGAAACTCATCCACGAGGACATCTTTCCCGTTAGACAGATAGCCCCGCTGTGTTTTGTTATAATACAACATTTTAATCGAAAGCAGTGTAGGTCGATAAAATGGATATGATCGTGTTGCTCTTACAGTTTCAATCTTCTTTAGCTATGCTAATGAAGTGTCTGAGTATGTTGCATATTAAAGTTTAAACCTTAACAAATTATAACTTTTCTCGAATCCTAAAAGGTTCTCGAATCTTTCGCATAAGAATAATAAAAGAAAAATTTCTCATTTCACATTAAAAGCTTTAACGAAATCTAATATTCAATTATAATTCATACTATTGAATATAATGAAATTCATACTATTGAAGGTTTATAATTTGAAATCTGCGTTTAATGAAAAGAAGATTTAAGAATGTTTTTAAACTTTATACGCACTATGAAGACACGAATGAAGTTTTGCAAACGGAGTACTTATCATTTTAGCCTTTGCTATAACTTCTTTCCGTATCGGAATCCTAAGTACGTTTGTGTACTTAAAAGCTGAGTATTTTGAATGTTTAGATGAGAGCTTCTAGCGGCCGCGTTTTGCTTCTGCTTCTTACTCTTGCCAACTTTGACTGAGGTTACATTCAGGCTAGCGTCTCGCTAGCTGATTTTCTAAAATACGCGCTGATAAAATTTTCAGCCAGCTTAATTAGTCTATTTTATATATAGCGCGCGAATACTGGAATTGAAATTGCGGAAAAAAAAAAGAGGCACAGTTCTATATCTCCCGTTCTACAGGGCCGATTGATGAAATTCAAATTGCGTTTTCCATGTCTCGAAAGCGTGATTTAGGATATATATTAGATTTGTATATAGCTTTGTTCTAATATAGGTATTTTGACACAAAATGGGATTTTTTCTGATATAACATACCAATTTTTTTCCATATTTCGATTCTACGACTCAAATTATGCCTAAATATTAAATTTTGTAAAATTTGGTCCGAAATTTACGGATAAATTCAAAAATTTAACTTGGTGCATTTTTTTTCAGTTTGAGCCCAGAATAATTCACGAATGAACTTTTTAATATATGGCAACCTATTTTCTTTTCCCTTTCTTTGCGCAGGAGCGGAAAAAATGTCACATCGTTCCTACCTTTTTACATTGTGGATGAGCGGAAAAAAAGTCACATTTTTCTTACTTTTAAATAATTTTAACAAAGTGCGTAAACCACATTTGTGTTATTATCATTTCAACAAATATGCCAAATTTCAAAAAGCGCCAATATATAAATTCACGTATATCTTCGGAAATTTTGAATAAAAAGCTCTAATTTTTTGCAAGTATGCTTAGATATGCATCTACTTTAAGATGATTCTAAAAATTTTATAGGTTATAATTCAAAATATTTTTCGAAAACGTTATAAAAATTATTTAAAAATACAAATTTTAAAAACAAATCACAAAAAAGGGGTAAATTTTATTTGGAATGAACCTAAATTTCGAACTGTGTAGGAAGGAAGCAAGTAAGTCTAATAAAAAAAAGAGATATTAATAAATACATACTAAACTGAATTAACATCGAGGAGCTAAAATTTTGGGAGCCAATTTTTTAAAAACTACTCGTGCGATTTTTACAAAGCTTCGGAGTTTGGCATAATTTGAGTGGTAGAATCGAAATATGGAAAAAAAATATTGGCATGTCATTTCAGAAAAAGTCCGATTTTGTGTCAAAATACCTATATTAGAACAGTGCTTTATATAAATATAACACATATTCTAAGTCGCGCCTTCGAGACATGAAAAAGGCAATTTAAATTTCGTCAATCGGCCCAGTAGAACGGGAGATGTAGAACTGTCCCTTTCCCTCCCCCCCCGCAGTGTACATTCGAAGTTTAACTTTAATTGAAATATACGCAAGTTAGCTGAAATTCGTTGTAGCACAAGCTGCGCCTGTTCTACTCAGTTTAAGACTTAGTTTTTCATTGATGGCAGGCATTCAGCCGACTTCGGTTTGGCGTTGAATAGACTTTTAATTATGTAATTTCATGTAGCTGTCAATTTTTTAGTCTTGCACTATTCAGATTCTGTTAAATTAAAAAAAATCCGAAAGCTTTCAGATTTCATATTACGCACAAAGGGGCGTTTTTTTAACGTTTTTTGTTTTTCCTTTTTTTTTTATTAAATAACATGTTCTTCGCACTTGCACCATAAAATTAAATTCGACAGCAACATCACAAAATATTTAAAAAGAGCATATCTTTAAAATTTCCGATACACAGTTTCGCGTGCTAGAGATATTTTTTTTTTCGTATAGTGTTGCCATTTCATACAGTGCCGCTTTGAAGTCGTTGAGTTTGTTAATCGAAAATTCGTTAAAGTTTTACAAAATATGAAATCGATAATAAAACAAATTCCAAATTCGGGCTTCCAGTTGCCCATATTCGGGTGGAGACGTATGTTATTAAAAATTTGATGGCTGTAGGTACCGATGTTTTATCACAATGCGAGAAACATACATCCATTTAATAAGATTCTTCATTATTTAATTTCTTTAAATACAAAGCGGGGCGATAATGTTTGGCAGCAACAATTTGAAAAGTAAAACGCCTATTTATAGTGCTAAAAAATGTCTGGGGAATATTATATATTAAATCTGAGATCATACTATTACATATGAAAGCCAAGACTAGTCTCATCAATTTCAAGAACGTTCAAGACCAATATTTTATCAAAAGAAATCACAGATAGTTTACCTACAAATTGGGACGTAAGTATGTTTTATTCTTTGCTTTGATTTTGGGAATGAATCACACAAATGAATTCTAGAAATATGCATCCTCTAAACCCTATACCTGAGCTAAATTCCATTCTCTATTGTGAACGCAGAGCGTATAACAATAGGCACGCAACGTAATCTGAAACCCACAACTTCTTAACAGACGACATACGAAACTACTCGGGTCGTATTTCGACTAAGAGAAGAGGTGGGGGAAATGAGAGGTGAAAACGAAAAGAAAACAGGATTTCAGTGTTAGGGGATTCCTTATTTTTCTTTTCTTGTTCTTTTTTTTTCCCCCATCCTC
>KK114551.1:12896-64057 GCA_000611955.2 Stegodyphus mimosarum
TCTTGCTAAAGATTAGGATGGGTGAAAATATTGGTTAAAACAATAATCAAATATTTACCAAGTGGTGGGAAACGAAAACATACAATTCCGTTTACGAAAAGAATTATTATAGTCTGCGTAATTTTCTCGCATTAAAAAATACGATGTGGTTGACTCTTGTTCCATCTGCTTTCATTTAAAACCAAATACAATTTCTAATAAGTTTTGTTGTTAATAAAATGAAGCACAAGTAAAGTTTATTAAACCTTTTCAGTTGGCTAGCAGAAGAATGCATTTTTAACGCCTTTAAAGTTCTGAGGTATCATTTACCATAAGAGATTTTGTTTTCTTTTTTTAATCCAGAATAACTTATTCGTGAGAAATCTCCGGTCTTGATGAGAACGTTGGTAACGAACGAAATCATCAAATTCAGTGTTTTGATTTCATCCATATTAACGGACAACCACAGATCGAATAATATCATAAAACACTATGCTCTGGATTAGATTGTACGGGGTTGAACGGGCTGGTTGCTTGGGAATTTCCATACATTTTTTTTATATGTAACGAAACTAGATACAGCTTTCGTCAGGAACTCTTCTACGAAGGCAATCCTCCCCAAAAGGGAGAATCCATAGAGCTTTACCCTAGTAAACAATTCACCTATCTCTTGATTTCCTCACAATAACTGTAACCCATCAGCGGCTGAGCGGTAACGTCGCCGAACACTGGAAATTCGATCCGGGGCTCGAATCCCGGCGGAAGGGCTGGCTGCTTGGGCGTTTTCATTATTCTTACCATGTGTAAGGTGTATACGAGGCCTGCTTTCTTCAGAAAATCCTCTATGAAGGCATCCTACTCTTAGGCAAATTTCCCTCAAGGGCTTTGCCATAATTAAATAAGCCAAATATCACAATAATTATGATATTTTACTCTGGATTATGACGTTTACGAATTTATCAAAATAATAAACTAGTGGTCTGAAGAATCATTTTACTGAACAGAGTTACGCATCATAACGGCTGATTAATTTAGAAATAAATGTGTCAAGAACTTACAATGATAAGATGACTTACTTTGCAAGGAAAACATTGAGTGAAAGTCATGTGATCCGTGAACATTTTCCCAGAACAGGTTTTCCGAAAGAGTTTCGTACAATTTTAGCCAGGCTATAGTGCGCTTATGATAATATTATCATATTATGAAATTAAACTTTTATGTTTTTTTCCATGATAGTATTTTGTATTTTTACAGAAAGGGAACTTTTCTCTCTTACATAACATAACTGTAATTATCAGTGGTATTATAAAACGTCCGTACTAAGTGCAGCAACCGCAGGGTGGAAGTGACGTCACAAACCACGTCACCCTTCAAGACGGAGGTAGGAAATAGAGGTAAGTTTATTCTTACCTCCATGTGGAGAAGTACCACCACTTGGGTAGGATACGAACTGCGCGAGATTTAACTGAAGATTCCCCTTCTTATCTGCGAAATTTAATTGAAGATCCTCCTTCTTATCTGATCAGAAGACTCTCTTCTTAGGGCTTCTTCTCTCCTTAGGGCCAACTTCCGCACAACGGGCAATAGCAGCCCCACCTTATATACGAAGGGCTGAAACGAAACGAAGAAAACCCACGAACTCTGCGATTTTGAATTTCCTTTTCTGGTAAGAAGACGGATGCCACAAAAAGTGATTTATCCTTATTATTGGAATATTTCATTGAGACTTCAGCCCTCTATTTTCGTTTATCAGATGTTGTAAAAATTGTGCATACAAAACAAATATTAAATTAAAAATCTGGTATGTGCTAAAGTAAAAAGGAATTTCCTTTATAATTAAATTATAGTTTTATAGTGCTTAAAAGATAAATGAGCCAAATCTTGTTTATACTCCACAGGAACTCAAAACTTTTGCAAGCAGTAGAATATATATATCAGTTTTAACCTACATAAAACCGATAGATTAATGACGTACAAAAAACTGATATATATATATACACACATAAGTTTTTTGATTATGTATATATACATATATGAATCAACCTATCAACTATCGGATTTTCGGCACACCTTAAATCAATTTTCACTTCTAAATGTTAAAAAATCTTCTTAGGTAGCATACAATAGTTTTAACCTTTAAAATGACCGTTTTAGGTAAATAGTCCTAATTTAATTTAAAAAATTCTCTTGAGTAATCTAAAAATTAAGTTTGTTAAGCGATTCTAAATTCACACCAATATCATTGTAATAGATGCCTCATTAAGCTTCCCATTTTTAAGTACTGAAGTTATTGTAAAGTTATTTAATTTTCTTACAAATTCCATATTTTAATAGTAGAAACGTTTAAATATTTATTTATTCTGTTTTCCAATTACTATAATAGTACTTCACTCTTCTATTCCTTTGACTTTCGAACTCCCTTTATTCATATCTTAGGATTTCAACTTCCTCTTCCATTTCTTTTTCATATATTGTTGTATGGTATTCATGTTTTCATGTATCTAGAATTTGTATATTCTTGTATTGTATTTATGTCAATTTATATTTAAATCATAGTTTTCATAAACTCTTGCATCAGAATTCCAATTAACAGAAGATGTTTCCAACACCTTGGTACAGATTAATCTTGAATATAAAGCTTTTTTTCCAATCGTTTTGAGATTTAATTATCTATAAAATTAATATCTTCAGATTTAATTACTAATAAAATTATTTATTTCAAATTATTTGTAAAGAAAGATGATAACTAAAGCACGCTGTTTTCGGATTCATAATATACCTTATTTATAATTTTTATAAAATTTTGCAGCAGTATTGGAATTAACAGTAAATATCCCTAATGCTATACATTTAGATTACAAGGATTTAAATTGCCATTTCCTTCTTCACCGATGCTTTTACGTTATATTCCTAATATTTTACAATGGCATACAAATGAGTTTAACTCATTTACCAAATATGTAAATCTATAATTCAGCATGTTTTTATTTTTACAGAATATTGTATCTTTTCTTTTCTTTAATATATTTTTCAACATATTAGCATCTGATCAGTCTAATTTCAAGAGGTCGTACAACCAGGCGGTAAAGTCACTAAACATTGGCAGTTTGAACGGAATTTCAAATTATTCATTGGTAATTTTCACCTTTACTTTAGCATATCGCTTTGCAAATCCCATTAATAAGAAAATAGTAAGTAAAGAAATAAACTTGATTGCTATATGATTGATGCATTGGTGCAAATTATACTCATGTTTTTCTAAAAACACAGACTTTATACGGATATCAATAAGTTATGAATTATTTCTCCATCTAATTTGCGTAACACGTTTATTCCGGAATTTTCCTGAAAGTACTAAGTACTATCCTTTAACGTGTTTATTCCGGAACTATACTTTAGCACCGAATAATTGTTCGAACGCCAGTTAACTATATTAAATTTTCCGGTCTAGTTTAGACACCATGAATATTATTATCAAACAAAGATATTAAATCAATAATATCATTAACGGATGTAATTTATAAGCAAAATAATTCGTATTCTTTACATTTATCTAATTTATAATGCTATTATAACACTATTCTCTCTAGTACTGTAATTAATTAAATGTGTTTTAATACGTGTGTTTACTAATACCTGTTATTTTTACTATTAGCTCTTACATTTATATCACTATTATTCAAATAATTAGCCTGCTTAAGATTAGATATTCCTTATCTAATCTTATTAGATAATAATTAATCTTAATTACAAGTAAAGAATATGTTATAAGAATGATTAGAAGAAAGAGTAAAGAAGTAATATTAGTAAAGGATATCTAATAAGAACAAATAAAGAATATCTAATAACAATAATTAATTCTTATTAGATATTCTTTACTTGTGATATATAATCCTATTTCTCCATTTTTCTTTTCCTGTTTGCTGATTTTGACTTCGAAAAGTAAAACTAAATAGTAACCCTCAGCTTTTTGAAAGGGAGGGGTCTTCTTCGGAAGAAAAACTTTATTCGCACAGTTGGGCTGTGGGCAAACAAGGGAGAGGGGACTTTAATTCGCGCAGTTGGGTTATGCCGACTACTTGGACCTCGTGAGCACCACAGCAGAATTTAGTTGTTAGGAAATGAAAGTACACTCGGAATTGTTCTTGGAATTTTTTTTTTTCGATTGTGACAAGGACAATTTTCATTATGGATTTGTACAATCATTGGATTTTATAATAGCTTTGCTTGCAAGGATATAAAAAGAATCATTGATAAGGATCAAATCAAGCATCTAATCTTAAAATCGTTAGGAATTTTTGAAGCAGGAAACATGGAAATAAGTTCTGCCGTCTTCAGAATTCGAATTGCAGGCCTTCCGATTGCTAGCCGGACGTGCTTTCTACGACACCACGAAGGCCCGCTGGAAGGGAGGAGAAAATTTCCCACACAATAACGTATTAATCTATTAAAATAAAAATGATTTTAAAGCAAATATTTTTCAAAAATCATTTTGATATTGTAAGATAGCTCCTATTTTGAAATTCTATTAGGCTTAAATTCAGGTGGGGGCGGATTTTTTTTTTTCAGTTTAAAATGCTATTGCAACTTGAATTCAAAGTAATACAGTATTTATCCATGTTACATTTTTAATCTGTTCTCCAAAATGTAAATTTTAGCATCCGCTTTTTTGTATTATTCGTTTTAAGAAACACAAATTTTACTTCTAATATACATTTTCAAAATACATTTTCAAAAAATAAAGTTTTTCATATTTTGTTTAATTTTTACGAATGTAAATTTTACTTTTACGCTTTTTCTTTTTATATTTTTTCATAACACAGTCCCTTTGATCGTTATCATACAACCATGACAGCGCTTCTGCGCTTGTCGAGACTTGTCAAAAGCGCGACTTGTAAGTCGAACTCTAGATACATTTTTAATCTTAGTATTGCATAAACTACTTTACACGAGAAGCAATTTTTGTGAAAAATTAGCACATAGAGAAGATACGCCCGAACTTGAACAGTCAGATAGCATTAAGTAAAGTATTTCAGTATAGAGTGCAGATATCAGTTTTCGTTTTAACTTATTACAACTGCCACGTACAAAATTGTACCTAAGTGATGCATTACTTCGATCTTCACGAGTACTGTGTATAATAAATTTCACTTCCTGTGCGCAGGTGCACAGGGTTCTGCACTCATTGTTTATATTTTACAATCTATAAAATCAGTAAGGGCAAAAGGTAACGACCATTTTGCATTTAAAGCAGCTGTAAATGCCTTGCGATATCGAGTAGCGAGCTGAAACGAATAGCATATCTCCGTCAGGCTTCTATCACACATCCATTTATTTCGGACGATTAACTGTTTTACCAGCTTTACCACTAAACGAAAGACGGACGATGTTTTCTTCCTTTCACAAAAAATTGTAAGTTATTCGATTTCAACTACTAATCAGCTATCAGCATCAAATCCCCATCATCAACCATGATTTGTATTGGAGAACTTCCCCTTACGTGGTAACCCCAAAGTAATCCGTGCTGATTGGCTATTTTGTATCATGTGACATAGCAGAAACAGTATACTAAAGAGTTGTTCTTCCAAAATTTTTTAACTGTATGATAAGATCTTAAAGCATTTTATACAGGCTTATTTAAATCTAAAACTACAGATCAAGCTCGCTACCCTTTACATAGGGTAGCATTTTCTTACTACGTAATTTCTTACAACGCAGAGTACGTTCCTTACTATGTAGAGCAGCCTTAGTTTAAATATGTTATTCTGTTGACCAGTCTTGATGTGGAAGTACGTTATCATCTTGTAACATTATGTATCGCATGTTGCAAATGCACTAAAACATGCATAAAATTCGAGGGTATTATCTGTAGGTTTTGGGATATTGAGTTTGTCAACATAACAGAGATCTTGTTGTCCACCTAAAAATTGTCACAGAAAATGCGCACGCAATCATAGTCGAAATAGGTTGTATGTGGGAAATGAATGGAATGGCAGTATTTACTCAAACGATACTAAAAATTGTTTTACAAATAAATAAGTACTCCTTTGTGAAGAACATGGCCTGTCACTGGTCTTCAGCCTAGTTTATATATTTGAATTTTGAATTCTCCCTGAAACATGAGATAAGAAATATGCAAATTAATAGTCATTTAATGTAAAGATCTTCATCAGACCATAAACCATCTAAGTACAATAAAAGCTGTTAGGATACTTCCAGTAAAGATTATAATAGAGCTGGAATAGGCATTCTACACTAGTTTGTGCAGTTAATCTTTCCACTCCAGCTGTTGTAACTTTAGGCGTTTAATTTCGAAAAACGTGTGCATAGAAACTGGTTTTATAGTCTTTAAATCGAAAGACCTTATTCCTTCTTTGTGCCTCGTCTATGATCTGCCCAGAGCCTAGAATTGGCTTTTCGTAGTATATTTCACAAATAATATCTCGAAATTATTCCTATAAAATGACTATTTTGGTATTAATGATTTGTACAGAGAACTTAAAATAAACGTAAACTGAGGATCATTTTAAGTTTAAATTCTCACTTTACCTTTGAAACTTTAAGTTCTCACTTTATCTTTAAAGCAAACTGACCATTGAAGCTTTAAGTTTACCTATTTTAAGTTCTCAGTTTATCTTTAAAATAAAGGTAACTGAGTGATTCTCGATTGATTATAAAAAACTCAGGAAAATGTTCACTTAATAACCAACAAACAGTTTAACAAAAGTACGGTTACATTATGAAAGTAAGGTCTTGCTTGTTGCATATCATGAGTATTTATATTTATAAATAGGTAATAAACCTTTTTTTAATTATTTCTATTTATTCTACGTAGACAAACATAACAAACAAATAAAAAAATCTGATGTGTACACCACATGACTTCCTTGTACGGAATATTAAATTATATGCATTTTGCATTTCATTTAAACTTAGTGGATTGAATTAAATCCATTTCATCAATAGCACATAAACCACAATAGAATAAATGCACTCTTTAAAATTCACTATATTTGTTTTCCATAGCGACACTCTGGCGCAAGTTCACTTAACAGCGTTACATCTCATTCATTTTATAACTCAAAACGAACAAAAATTATGTATATCATCTGGAGAATTACATAATCGTTGCCACATGTACTCAAGTACTATGATAAATCTAAAACGATGTGTAAAAGAAATTAAACAAACAATAAAAGAAACAGTTTTTCAGTGACGATACAGTATTTCTCATTCAATTAATTCAGTTCTCACTTCGCGATAATAGGAAAGCACATAAAAACTCAAAAGATCTATATTAAAAATTACGAAGTAAATCTTAAAACACTTATTTCCTCGAATAAATTCCAGAATTGATAAGCGCGATTTAATTCGCAATAATAAAAAGAAGGCGTTAACTTTGTTGTTGCGAAGCTTAGTTTCTCTAGATTGTCAACAAATCCACTATTCTGCTAAATTCCAAATGTAAACAAATATGGCTCCTATCCTAAAAAATTAGGCTTAGCTGTACTTAAACAACTTTTAAATTGTTGATAATTCTACAAATATAGCCTGCAAATTTACTAAAGGCATAAAAACCTTAACCGGAAGGTAAGAACATCATAATTCAATCATTTTTAAAGCAAAAAATGCAAAATTTACCAAGATATAAGAATCAAAACCTGAGCTCACTGAGCCGAGTATATAAATATATATACATATATTTATATACATAAAGTATATAAATATATGTATATATATTTATATACTTTTGGTGCGGCCTATTGCAACCAAAATAGGTGTACATCTACACCTTACAGTCTGTGATCGTCTGTGAAAAACTGTTCCTTTTTTATTTGTTTAATTTCTTTTATACATCGTTTTAGATTTGTCATAGTATTTGAATACAACTTGTGGTAATTCTTTAGATGCTATAATTTTTGCTCACTCTGCGTTATAAAATGAATGAGATGTAACGCTGTTAAAGTGAACCTACCGCCGATGTTAAAGTGAACCTACCGCTATGGAAAATCTTCACTTCTCCAGTTGTCCTTTAAGTGGGGAAGAATGTAAGGTATTTTCTTCCTTATTACCGTGTGCCTTCGTGGTGTAATTGAAAGCATGTGCGGTGAGCAATTAGGAGGTCCGGAGTTCGAATCCAGACGAGGGCACTGCACAATTTCGTGTTTCCTGCTTCGGCAAACCTAATGACTCTACATATTAAAATTTACCTTCCGAGTTTTGTTTTGTGTTCTAGGTATTATATATAAAGGTGGGGATTTTTGATGATGATGATTACGCACTGATAATGCGATGATGACGTAGAAGATGCTGAAGAAACAGATGCTTGAGCGATCGTAGATTATGTTTACTGATGCATAACTTCGTTGAATAAAATACAATACAGCAATGCAAATGCGCAGACATGAGCACATCTGCTAATTTCTTGAAGAGTTATGTCTTACATATTTACGTTAGAATTGATGACAGAGAGAAGAGTTCACGGTCGACGTATTAACAGTATAGAGAAGTGTGTGTAGATTACGATATGGATGCTAGATTAAGAGTAAAGAAGTTATGGTTCAATTTTATTTCTATTGGCTTTACAGCAATACCGTAAGATATTTAAAAACAGCATATCTTCAGAATTTCCGATAGACAGTCTCCCGCCCTGGAGATAAGTATTGCTATTGCTATTGCTCGCTTTGAAATCGTTGAATTCGTAACCGAAAATTTCTTTCAAGTTTTACAAAATATGAAATAGATAATAAAACAAGTTCGAAATTTTAAATTCGGGCTTCCAGGTGCCCATGTTCGGGTGGAGGTACCGTCGTTTTTTCACAGTGCGAAACGCATGCATACGTTCATGCAGATTCTTCATTATTTAATTTCTTTAAATATAATACAAAGCGATAATTTGGTGGCAACAATTTAAAAAGTGATACGCCATTTATAGTGAACCGACGCAAAATGCCTTTCGAGACTAATAGCTCTTCTGGGCTAACGCTCCATTGGGTTAATAATGAAATCTGGAAAGAGGTTTAAGAGCTTACTACAAATTAAATTTAGAATATTATCTTAAATATATATTCATAAGTAAGAGATGTAATGCATGCATGCAATGACTCTTCGTTTATTTGACAGGATCCCAAATTTCAGAATTTAATTAAACAGGCAATGTCCAATAAATACAGGCTATTATGTCCTTTTCATTCTTTTTTTTTTGGAATAATACATATAATGGCCTATCTTTGGCTGCACAAGTATTAACAAGTATCACAATACTTGCACTTATGATTTAGCATATTGCAGAGACTGAAATATACAATGCAGTTGATTAATTCCTTGATGGCTGAAAAACTTTTGCAAGACGTCAAGCATTAAAGGCAGAATTATTTATTTATTAAAAATCTTCAGAATATACTGAATTTCGCATTATTCACTACTAATGAGTTTATATATATATAGCCATATATGTAACTTACTCTGCTTCAGCAAGACAATCAAGGCAAATCGAAGCGTGTCTGAATACGAACTAACTCATAGCTGACTGCTGCGAAGGAGTTTCTGCTACATATACCAACAAGATTTTGAATAATATGATATTGTTAAATTAAAATGGCTTTTGAGATATATTTTTAAAAAATAATGGGGCAGTTAACATGTTGAAAGTGCAGGCAGCTTTCGCTTCATGATTTATTTATCAAAGCAAACATTCGTTGATGACATTAAATGAAATGAGTTTCCAACTTAAATGACTCAACAAAGAGACCTCTTCTTCTTGAAGCTAACTATTTGGTATGATGGCCATAGAGTACAGAGAATTAAAACTGTGGTTAAGTATGCGGCGCTGTTAAAGCGCTCTTAATAAGATGCAACGAGAATTAAACCAATCATTGAACAGTTTAAAGATACTGTTACCCTTTATCCCCTCTTTACATATGTTTTCGAAGAAAAAACGACTCAGTTTCTTTCACTGTAGCCAAAAAAACAATGTTTGAGAAATTTGTAGTCAGACGGTGAGATGCTCTGTGCGATTAATTGTGAGAGTAGATGACTCTACTTTTCAAGTTCTTTTATTTAAGGCTCAAAGATAATTTGACCTGCATATAAGATAATTATTTTTCTGCCAAGGAAAGTTATGTAGAACGGATCTTTAGGGCTTAAAAGACATTTAATTTGACTTTGAACATCCAAAATTTGAACAGAATTAGAATCTGAAAATTTTTAACTGATACGAAAAATGTACTGCTTACTGTGGTATAGACTGGTTATTAAAATAGAATAATATTACGGAGAATGATAAATTGAAATTTTCAAAAGAATTGCATTTCATAAGATAACATTAGTGTGTTGTATTCATGTATATACGTACACAGCGCGTCTATTCAGTTTCAGACTAAATTCATACAAAATTAAATACTGAAGAAAGTAGCGTACTTCATTTTTCTGTTTGAATATAAAACCCTTGTAATCCGTATAACGTTTAGCATATTCATACAATTATTTCATTCCTTCGTAAAATGCTCTTTAAACATCTGGTTATACTCTTTTGAATGCACTCAGTAGTGTTAAAATACTGATCTGTAAGGTAAGGCTTCATTTTAATAAAGGGAAAATACTCTACAGGAGCCAGATCTGGTGAATAAGAGTGATGTTTAAAATTATGATACAATGAAACTTCAGTTCACAAACTTTATTCGTCATGAAGGCCGTTCATCAACCGCAATGCTCATAACCCGAATCAGGTTTCTTCACAGAAATCAATGTAAAAACAAATTAATTTGTTCCGGGACCACATGTAATTGCTTTTTTAAATTTTACAATAGTATCTTATGCATTAGTAATCATAATCCAAAATCTACGAAAATTATTAAGTGTATATTTAAAAAAAATACAATATTAAGCAGGCAAAATAAATGAAAGCTAATACTGTTCGGATGCGAATTTTCTTTCCATATGAACATCAGATAACTCTCTTTAGGAGGCGACTTGTTTTCCCTCTTTTTTTGTCTCTGAACGCCACTTGATTTTGTTTGAAACTTGTTGTGTCCCAGTTTCACTCAAATTTTGCCCAGTCGGAATTTTTGGTGCTTATTTTTGCTATTTTATGTTATTTTTTTCCAGTTATTTTTTGTGGTTTTGAAATGTTTCCAAAGTGAGACATGGCAATGAAAGTATAGCTTACCTGGATACTATGTTAATTGAAAGCTTTGCATCTTAACCACATTTTACAAAATTTTGCGGATCAGAGAGCTAGGATCATTTTTGCTGCTTCCTCTTTTTCTAAATAAATTTCTTCAAAAATTGCCTTTTGTTGCTCCTTCCGAAGATATTGTTGTTCTTTCTTGTTGAACTCATTTTTGTGATTCTCTAGTAACTACTCCACGTCTTCACTGTTACTTCCGTGCTCAGGTTTTTGCCTAAAGACGGAACGCTATAAATAACAAAAATGCTCTAATTACTAAAGCTCTCAAAGTTTCTTGTTTGCAATCCAATATGGCCATAATTTTTTGAAGGCCGAATTTACAGCCTCGTAAGTTACTTGTTGCTAGGATTTATTAATAAGATTTAAGCAAAGGAAAATATTAAAATGATGTTTTCAGAAGTCATTGAGTACTAATTATGCAACGTGGATTATCTCAAAACAAACTTTGAAAATAGTATGTGATTTGAGTGTTTCTAATTTGAGGCACTGTTTGTCATATTAGGTGTTGTTTGTTCACATAAATTGTTCATGAACTCAATTGTACGCGATTTGAGGTTCCATTGTACGTTTCGTTGCAAGAAATTGTTTGACAAGAATGGAATTGTATAACGATGCATTGTAGCCCAGCAGCAATTAGTTTTTCGAGTCTCTCGTTCTGTCCTTATAAATTCACGGAGTTCACCATCTGTCCTTCAATAAAAACTTCCTTGTGAATTATTCCTTTCCGATCAAAAGTTCATCAACATGGTCTATATTTAAGATTTCTGAAATCAAAGTGTCTGTGGTCATACAACCAACCTTTCCCAACCAAGGCAGATGATCGCTGTTTTGGCCCAGGATCGTAACCACCAAGGCAATTACAATCTGAAAAATTTTGTTGTCTTGCACGCTTTACATCAAAAGATTTTTTCCTCTTCTTTATCAGCTTTCGAATTCGTGACAGGAGATATTTACTGGATCAAAGCAAAAGATTAACTGCGTTAACATTTCTGTTCGTAAACAGATGCTGTTTTAGGAAACGAAAAGCTAAGAATTCACTAATAAACGCTGTCGATGTCATTTAATATATTTTATAGAACTGTTAATAAATTAGCTCTAAAACTTTGTAGATGCACTGTCTATGTAATGCACAAAAAGTTAAATATATGTTAAATTAGATTTATCTGATGACAATATTTATCTTCGTATAAAAGGGGAAATTTAATTTACGTCTCTTTCATTTTGTTTTGTGCTTAAATAAAAAAATGACAAAATTGTTTCGTGATTAAAATTTAAATGAAAATTGATCAATCTCAAATACGAAATTACAGAGGTATATACAAAAATTAAGCGATATCATCTATTTGCACAAAACAGAAGGACGAAAGGATTTTATATTAAAAATGAAAAGTCATTTTTCTAGGCGAATTAAAAGTTCTTTTTTGCTTAGTTTCAGATTATTACGAGCCTTTATATCAATGAAATTAGGTATCTACTCAACGGAGGTTTTCATTAACTGCTGAGTGGAAACGACTAAAGAGTTTCGTACTCAAGAACTAAGATTATTAAAAAGTAATCAATACATATATATATATATTATGCTATAAAATTAAAATAATTTCATTTGAGACAATATTAAGTTTGCTTTTTATAAACATCTTTTTTAAATATCACTTTGCATAATATGTTTCGTAGCGAAACATTTAAATAAGCCTCATGTCTAAAGAAAACAGTTTTCTTCATTGAAAATTAAGTAGCAACTCAAGCAATGTTCAAAATAAAGTTTTGAGAGCCCAAATAATAAATATACGCTCACTTCCAAAAGTTAAGCACGAAGTTGTAAAATGCAAAAAAAATAATCAACAAATACTGCTTTAATAGGCACAAAATTCGGCAGGAAAGTAGCATATATAGTTATGCATAAAATAAAATCAATAATTATATACAGAAATGAAAGAGACTTAAACAGAATTATGTATAAAGTGAAAATAAACAGCATAAAATGAAAGAAAAGGACATTAATAAAGTATGTGATCCCCCCTCATCTGTATACAAAGTTTACACCTTGTGACCATTCTTTCAATTAGGTGGCCAACCACCTCAGAATTAAGCAATCGCCATTCTTCTTGTAGAGCAGTTTCCAGCTCAATAAGAGTGGCTGGAGGTGGGAAACGTGAAGATATAGCACGGCCGAGAGCATTCCAAAGATTTTCAATGGGATTAAGGTCGGGCGAATAAGCTGGCCACGCCATACGCACAATCCCTTCACTCTCCAGGTAGTCATCGACGATGTTAGCTCTATGGGGACGTGCGTTATCGTCCATTAAAACAAAAGCAGGGCCAACTGCTGCAGCGTATAATCACATAATGGGTTCTAGGACTTCATCTTGATACGGGGCAGCCGTCAAAGAACCCCGTTTAAAGATGTGCTGGTCGGTGCGGTATCCTAATGAAATCCCTCCCCACACCATAAATGCTTCCGCTTCGGAATGCGTGATGTTCGGTGATGTTTTGGGACTGATTGCGTGTTCGTTGTTCACGTCATATCCTTATACGCTTGTCATCTGACTCCAGAAAAAATCTTTACTCATCAGTAAACATGACATTGCCCGAGTCAGAACATTCCAATTGACATGTTCCCGGCACCACTAATCAAGCCCCTCATGATTGGACGGACAGAGGAACACAAACTCGAGGTACCCGGGCGTACAGTCCACTCATATGTAATCTTTGGCGTACAGTAGCTGCAGATATCGCCTTACCAATGGACGCTGTAACGACAGATGTCACACGGGTGGAGGTCGCTCTGAGATTCCGCTTGGCTACAATAGCAATATATCGAACTTCCGCGGGGATTGTAACCCTTGGGCGACCGGCTACGGCTTTCGAACAACTGTTTGTGTTGTTTGGAATTGTTTCCATAAACGTGAAATTACAGAATGATGAACGCCGAAGAAAAAAGCAACATCTGTGATCGACTGTCCTGCTTCAATGCGCCCCACAGCACGCCAGCGCTCAGAATCTTCTATTCGTCTTCTGGAAGTCATAGAAACACGTATGACTTGAAAACAAATTGTACGAAAGTTTTAAACACCATCTATCAGCACTTACAATCAACTTCTGTAATCCTTCATAAAGCTGACTTCTTATAAGACAGCCTTTTTTGCATATTTCTTGACATGAAAGCGTGATTGGCTGTTACCTAACATATTTACATATTTCCATCTACCTCTGCAGCGAATTGCATCCTCTTCAATTCTGATTGGCTTCCGGAAATTAGCATTTTCCTCTCCGTGCTTAACTCGCGGGTGTAAATTTTTGTGAATTAGGTTGTTTGCGTAGGACGGAGCACAAGAGGGCTATCTGCCTAAAGAAAGGGATACCTTCATGTAGGAATTTCTAAGGAAAATTGGCTCATAAAATTGGCTTGTTACATATGGGAAAAACATCGGAAACCAATCATGCAACGAGCCCGTTTGCTTGGAATTGAATCCAGATCGAAATCTCAGTATTCAGAGCTCTTAAACACTCGACCACTCGGTGAGCTAAATTGCTGCAGAAGAGCTGGCAGCTAGAAAGACAGTTAAAGCTGTCAGATAGAAAATAGGATTTGGAATATGTCAGCTTCGGATTTTACCACAGCAGTGATTCTATTCGGCAAAATTGATGCCTGTTTTCTTTACTTCTAATTCAAGAATTAAATGTAGAGATTTGTTAAAATATGTAAAAAACAGAAAGTTATATTTGTAAAAAGAAAATGTTTTCTATATCTTAGAGACAAGCAGTTAAAGCATTGTGTACTTTGAGTCAGTTCTTGGCAAATTATGGGTTTGTTTTTCCATCCAAGCTTGGGTGCTAAAAAGCCACCTTCAAGGAAACTAGGTTACAGCTTTTGTGATATATGTATTGTTTTTGTGACTTCACAACTGCATTTTTTTTTGTTAAGTATTTTCTTTGTGCAAATTCTAAATAAAAGCATATTGGATTAGACGGCGACTCAGCAACACACACTAATGCAAAAATGGAAAGGAATATAGAAGAAAAATACTATAATATCCGTATTTACCTTTAAATAAAATCTCTCATTCTAGCGCATGCAGATGAAAATACTCTGATTAGCAGAATTGCTTACGAAGTTAAGGTCTCTACAATGCATGCGATATGTATTTTAACGCACCGTATGAGTTGTATCGAGATACGTAATAACACAAGAAATACGTCTCCGTATTTGCTCATTATGAACGCACCCTCCAAGGGTAAGGCCGTAAAATTCCGTACAGAAGGATGACTCTCCAGTTCTTTCTGCCGACTCCTGATATATCTGATTTCACGTTGGATATATGTTCAAAGAAAAATATTCAAGGTACAAAGTGAAACGGTCATTTTAGAATCATAATCAAATAAATACAACTTATTCAGGTTATTTTGAGGAACTTGGAAATTGTAAGGCCCAACCCATAATACTCGGAGAGTTAAAAAAATAGCTAATTTGTAAGTTTGGAAAGCTCAGTTGCGTTTAGGAACATATTCAAAGGTTTGATTTTGGTTTTATCCGATTACGGCAAAGCCTCGAGGACTATCTGCCTAAGGGGAGGGATGCTTTGGTCGAGGACCTTTTAAGGAAAACTGTCTCGTATACACATTACACAAGGGGAGAACCACGAAAATACCCATGCAGGCAGTCCGTTCGCGGGATTCGAATTTCGGACCGAACTACCAGTGTTCAGTGACTTTACCGTTCGGCCGCTGGTTGGCCATATTTAAAGGAATCCTTCCAAAAATTTTGAACTGTTGTATTTGTTACATAAAAACATACTTTGCGTATTTATTATCCACTTGAGTTATTTTGCCGAGTGTTGCCATTGTTCGAAAGGTAAAGAGTTTTAATTTATATTCTATGCGATATCGCAAACAGCTAGTCTTGGAAGTTTTGTCATTCGACAAAGCAATAAATATACTTTTTTACAATTGAACTCTTTCTTTTGTTTTTAATAAGGTATGTTATAATCTAAAACTGTTATAATCTAAAATATTATGATTTATTTATAATACACGCAACGACTAATTTTTATGATTATTTTCAGCTTTTTTAGAAATTATGAATGTTCTTGTGTATTCATATTTCATACTGAAATACAGAATCGTTTGACTTTCATGTCATGTTTTTTAGTTGTTTGAGGATCTCTTCGTGTAAATACTGTTTTATAACTGTTCTGGTTCTGAGCATATAAAGGCAATATTAAACCTCTATAGTAAAAATAGATTTTTAATACAATTAAATTTTATAAATTCCTTTAGTTAATACATGTATTGTTTTGTTAATGCAATCTTTAGTATGTAGTTATGGTAATTAATATTAACGACTCCTAGTATAGTATTCCCTAAATGGTTGACTACACTATTTTTTTATTAAACACTCGGAGCTCTATTTAATGTGTTTGTGTTATTTAACTTTCACAGTATGCATATCATTAATTATAAAACCCAGGAAATTCCACCCTTCATTATAGACGCTTCAGCTGAACCTGAATTGTGTTATTCAAACTTAACTGCTTTTTTTATATAAAGCAGAACTCAAATACACTCGTGCGCAAAATTAGGAGAATTTGTACATTATGTCAAATTTCTTAAAAACTAATAGACAGATTTTAATGAAACTATGTATGGATATGCATTTATAACAGAGAACGAGATGTACGAGTTGAGGAGTCCCTGTGGCTCCTGCAGCAAAGCAGTTTTCAATTTCGGGATGATTCTTGGAAGGGAATTCCGAGATGAAGTTGTCTTCCCAAGAGCGTCCCAGATATGCTTTATAGGCTTAAGGTCAGGAGATCTGACTAGCCAATGCATGAAGCGAATATCCTCACTTTCCAGACTACTGATTCCAAGGACCAACTGAGCTATAGCTGGAGCTGAGCTCTATTCCAGGCTCTCTCCACATACAGGTATGCCGAGACTCAGTGTCAAGACTGAATCTCGACTCATCTGTAAAAGGCACGGCGCTCCACTGAAGCCTAGTCCAAGGCGCTTGTCTGCGCCATGCTGAACGCGCTGCTTTGCGTGCTGCAGTGAGCAGAATGCAAACAGCGGATCTTGGGGCATACAGCCGTAGCTTGTGAAACTTTCGGACAACTGTAGACCGTGAAGTTTGGTAGCATACAGCTCAGGAACTCTATTTGCAGCATAAAACTTACGTGACATCTGAGAAACTGTAGCAGTTCTGTGTCGTCGCTTTGAAAGGGATAAATAATGATCCGTTTTCGTCGTTGTGGGTCTTGATCGACCTTGTCAAGGTGTTTTCGATATGGATCCGGTGTCCTGAAACTGTTTCCGGAAACTGTTACACTGAGCTCTTTTGTAGCCATCTGTGTTTGTGATTGACCGCCTGCAATCTACCTACAATTCTCCACCTCATTCTGTCATCCGTACGTTCATACCTACTATTACTTTCAAATTTATCCATTTAATGAAAAATCCCTTAAATTACTGCATATCTTGTAAAATTTAAACTCTTGCGAGAAACACAGCAAATGTCTTGAATACGAGTGCACAAATCGCCGAAAATTCCTCGTGCCCTTTAATTCCCTGCATAGTCACAGCTCCGCAGACACTCACGTGTACGCTTAACTATTCGACTCTGAATATTTGCATAATTGTTCAGGGGCATAATTAGTATTTTTGGTTCAATACGTTTCGTAAAAATAAATGTAAGTTACAAATTCTGTTAATTACAAGTGTTTGGCGGTGCTATTAATGCATAATTTTACCTCTTAATAATTAAATTCTAACTTAAGGAGCATCATATTTATCCATTTAATGCAATGAAATTGATCCATTTAATGTAATGAAATTTATCCATTTAACGTAATGAAAAATTCTTTAAAACTACTGCATAAACTTTTCCAATCTGATACTGTGCTTATTTTGTATTAAATAACAAGATGCTTTACACCAGTTTCGTAATAAAAATAATGTGATGACCTTGAAAACGAGCAGCAGTTGTAATGCCATTTCAGTTTTTGTAACGAGGAATACAATTTTATTTCAAAATCAAATAACTAATTTATAAATAAAAAGTTCTTAAAATGAATTTCAAATCTCTTCTCTTTACACATGTTATTCGAAACATTCAAAATGGTAAAATAAAACTGTTTATCTGTTTTATGTGAGGTTAGGGTTATTTGGATTATGTGAAAGCACACGAAAGATAGCTAACTAAGATTGAGATGCCTTTGTGGAAGGCTTGAAAAGGGGAACTAGCTCGTTTTAATGGGGGAAACTAGAAAAGCTCCCACGCAACCCGCCCGTTCGCAGGAATTTCAGCATAAATCGAACTACTAATGTTCAGAAATCTTACCACTCTGCCGTTTGGTCAGCGTTATGTGAGGCTAAATTACTTCTCCTTCTATTACGATTTAGTCCGTGGTCATTAAAATCTATTCGCAAATCGTTAATCCTACGGTCCATGACTATTTTGCAATAAAATAAAATTATTTCTAATGCATATTAAAAAATAAGAAAAAAATGTAATCAACTAACGATTATTGGGAGAGGGGTGGAGAGCGAGCCAAATTAACAAGCCACTGTTTAAAAAAAATAAAGTTCGTTTATTACAGTGAGAAAATTACTGTCGCAGAACATTAATAGATAAAACAACTGTCTAAGGAAAATACAAAAAACAACAATAGCAAATAACGTAAAAGTATTTGAGAGTAGTTTTTTATCCATAAAAATACTTAATTTGATTATACCTAAATCCGAATACCTAAGCATTGTTAAATCATTGATTAAAAATAAATTTCACAGTTATTTCACAGTTATAAAAGTAAATCAAGTGTGCGGCCATTAATCTTAATTTCTTTAGCATCCATCAGTTACAGGTCTAGATTCTTCATTTTTAATGTTGTTCATTCTTCCGCTATTTACAGTGTGTTCTTTTTATTTGGATGCCGATCTGATTTCCTAAATCAAAGGAACTTATTCTACATATTAAACCGCTTAGAAATACAGGTAAATTATTAATAGTATTTTCCTGTTAATAATATTGGTTATTCCTCTCTCTGCTTTTTTAACTGCTTTCCTATTAACGTAATTTTGAGTTGATCGTGGCCATAAACCTTAGTTTTACACCACTTGATAAGGAGTTGGCTGTATATAGTTGAAACTTTAAATAATGAAACAAATTGTTAGAGAAATCAGCCAGCATGAAATAAATGCAAAAGGTTTCCTCGTAAGCTTAACATAAATTTTACGTAATTCATACATGTATGACTATTACAGAATAGGCTTGAGATGTGTCTGCAAACATAGATCACAATCTTACCATTCAAAATGAAAATGGATAAATAACTGTAGGATTTTTTCCAAATTATTATCAATTTAGAAATGCTCATTATTTTTTTACTTCCTTGTACGAAGTAAAAAGGAAGCACTGTAATCGCGAAAAATTTCGGGTATCATTATTTCAACAAAAATACCTATTTTGGCTGCTATCGAATGCAATTTAACGATGTTTTTGAGTGACATTCGTACGTAAGAACACAATAAAGGACTCTTTTTCCAAAAAAAGAATGATAAAACTGATTTAAAATGGATTCTGAAGAGATTTTTTTCGTGGCGTCTGTGCGTACCTACGTATGTATGTATATATGTATATATCTCGGACATAACTCAAAAACGACTAGTCTCAGAACGTTGAAATTTTGTATATAGGACAGCCATAACATGTAGATGTGCATCTCCTATTTTAATTGCAATCGGCTGCACTAAACGTATACAAATTTATGTATATATATATATATATATATATATCCACTCTGTTACTCGGCTGAGTGAGCACAGTTTTTTAATGCTTATATCTTGGTAAATTGCGCATTTTTTGCTTAAAAACGATTGAATTATGTTGTTCTTATCTTCCGGTTAAGGATTTTATGCATTTAGTAAATTTGCATGCAAGATTTGTAGAATTATCAACAATTTAAAAGCTGTTTAAGTGCGCTAAGCCTAATCATTTTTCTCATGGCGGACATATTTGTTTACATTTGAAACTTAGGAAAATATTGGATTTGTTGCCAATCTAGAGAAACTAAGCTTCGCAACAACAAAGATAATTCCATCTTTTATTATTGCGAATTAAATCATGTTTAATCCATTCCGGAATTTATTCGAGGAAGTAAGTGTTTAACATTTTATGCATAATTTTTGTAAGTTATAAAATTAATGAGATGTAACGCTGTTAAGTGAAGCTAGCGCTAGAGTGTCGCTGTGGTAAACAAATATAGTGAATTTTAAAGAGTGCGTTTATTGTATTGTGGTTTATGCGCTATCGATGAAGTAGATTTAATTCAATCCAATATGTTTAAATGAAATGCGAAATAAGTATAATTTAATATTCCGTACAAGGAAGTCATATGATGTACACCTCATATTTTTATTTTAAATCAGGAGAAAAATTTCAAATTATGGCCCCTTAAAGTTTTGTAATCACTTTCAAATTAAAACGTTTCCCAGTTTAATGGCGGACTTTAACATTTATAGACGTTGGCCACTACTAAGGTCAGAAGTGACTGTCTCGTTGTTATGGTGGTTCCCAATAGGTGGGTCACCGTTGCCTCCTGTGAAGAGATGGGTAAATTACATCAATACCTTTTCTGTGATTCGAATTCGGGCCTTCGATACAGCAGTCAGGGTCGCTAACCACTATCCCGCATAGGTAGCTCATATTAATACTTTATATTTTAATGTGACCTGTTTTATTTTTTACCGAAAGAAAGTGAATCATTCGTACTACCCTTGGCACGACTTATCCACCAATCGCCACCCTCGTCACACCTGTGTAATAGCCACCAGCTAAGTTTTAGTCCCCAACACGGACAAGTCACCAGTACATTGGCTCGACCTAGTCTACTTTCGTCGCCAGGTATCTTATAGATAGTCAAAGGAATAGCAGATGATAACTTAGGTAGAGTAATGAAGGATTTTGAAATAAACAAATCTCTAACGAAAAATTTATAATGAAAGCTGGTATATGGCAACCAAAAGGAATTATTAACCTATTTATAAAAAGTGCTAGTATAACCATATTGAAATGAATATGCTATGAGAAATCTACCTCAAAACTGAATAAATTGAAAGAGTAACGCTTATATAAGCATTGTGTGAAACTGAGAAAAGAAAGAGTGCTGATATCAACACTTAATTGCTTTTGGAGGGAGGCGGTAGAGGAATGCGTAATTAGAGGAAAATATTTGCCATTTCATTCAGTTTCTTCCTCTTTCTCGGGCAGTCAGTTTTTCAACTCTGTTATAGTTAGAACATTTTAATTCTCGGTAAGTGCTGAGGCATCAGCGGATGCTTATACTAAAAGCGATCTGAAGACGCTTTATCTGGGAGCGGTGCTTGCGACCGCGTTTGCGGTTCCCGACCTGGAAATGCGCTCTCGTCAGTAAGACGCCGCTCCCTGAGCACTTTCTTTTCCTCGCTAGTGAGTGTCATGTTTCAGCCCAGATCTTCCATCCCTGGCCTGACGCCCGCCTCTCCTCCTCCGGAGAGTTCTCGGATGACGGCAACAGCCTGGAATAGCTCGGCCCTCCTCATCTCGGGTATCCCAGACCCCTGCCCCTCGTCCCCAAAGTACTAGTTTCTTGCCGCGCTTGGTGTTGGATTTTGCGGCAAGAAGCTGGTACCTGGTGTCCGATAGCTCAGGTGACGCATTTCATTAATTAATATATATATAAGAGACGCGAATATTAAGTAAAATAATGAAATAATTAATGTTACTCCTAGAATTGCTTCCCTCTTAGTGCAATTATGAAAATTTTAATAAGTACTATTATAAAACTATTTACACAATTACAAAATCCTTTCAATAAGCTCCATTATCAGGGCCCGATTTGCAAAACTCGACTCTCATATATAATACTTGCGAAGTTTATTTAATTTGTTGATTCAGTTATTTTATATTTGAAATTTTTACTGCTACTTCTCTCTTTCCACATGCAAATTAGTTCTCGCATATATAAGTGAGGGTTGGAGATTGTTAAGTCAGAGAGTGTTCTGCCTGTGTTGAAGGCCACGTTACTAGGCTTGCTATTCTAGGTAAAAGTTTCTGTCTCCGACGTTGCATCACTTCTTGCCAATAGTTAAATTCACGTTGGTGAACGATCCAACTAAATTGCTCTGTGTAACCTTTTGCTATTAGATGTTTAAATTGAACTTTGCATTTGAATTTTTACTTTGAGTTTCTGGCCATAAATGTTGGCTGATTTGTAAGCACCAAGTATGCCTTCTGTTCATCCACTTTAGTTTAAAATAAAGGATCTTTTACATCCTTCTTAAGTCTGTGTTGTACTTAGACATAACGATAAGTCGTCTTACGTCTGTCAAAGATTTGGTCAGAGTTTACAGTAGTGAAAGACTTTAAACCTTATATACTATACAGTATACATTAGATGTAATTGTTATCAGAGCTTTATTCTAAAATTAGGAGTACTGAAGGCCATCAGGAAAAACGAACAAAAATAAATAAATAAAATAATTAAGAGTTAAAACTGAATAAAATATAAAGAGACTAATACAAATTTAATAAATTATAAGGTATTTGTCTCGCCTTCTCCGCATGCCTTCGTGGTGTAGTGGTCAGCACGCTGGGCGCGTATTCCAGAGGTCCGTAGTTCGAGTCCAGGGGAAGGCGTTACTTATTTTTCAATACTCCTGCTTCAAAAATACCTAATAAATCTAGAGAATCGCCCCAACAACAACAACAAAAAAAAAGGTGGTTTATGATGATTCTCCACCACCAGGGTTTGGCGATTGGGTCCCCTAATCCCCAGTCGCCCTTTAAAAGAGGGGGAATATATAAGGTATTTCTCCCGCCTTCTCCGCATGCATTCGTGGTGTAGTAGTCAGCACGCTGGGCGCGTATTCCAAAGGTCCGCGGTTCGAGTCCCGGCGAAGGCCTTGCTCATTTTTCAGTACTCCTGCTTCAAAAATATCTAATGTCTCTACAAAATTATTGAAAAGTAATAATGGACCTCGTCTTATTCGGAACTCCGACTGGAATTACATTTACACTCAAAAACCAAGAAATAGCTCAACCGGACTCCGGCTGAATTTAAATCCTCAATATACAGCATAATGTACTAGTTCAAGGGATCGTAGAAATAAAATTCATTCTTTTTCAAACACACCAATGAAAAAAGGTAAAACTTGTCGCAGTGACTACGCACACTTGTTTCATCTAATCAGAAGAAACCCACGAATTGTATCATAGCAAGGAGTAAATGATTGCCTCTGGCGTTGGCAAGAACCTTATACTCCAATTTTGAGGGAGAGCACTCTAGGAGGCGGTCCGAGTGTCTCCACCCCTCTTTCTGTACTATCAAACCATACAAGAAGCCTTTCGGATCGCCATATATTGAGAGTACACCTCTGCCGCAGAAGTATTATGCATTTACAACATCCATGCCTTCTCCGGGATTCGAACACGAACCCTGCGGTATGGTAGTCTGAGTTACTAACCATTATCCCGTTGGGAGGCAAGGTACAACGGAATGTTCTAAATAATATGAGCGAATGACAAGAGAACATAAGAAAATATTCCTAGACGATATAGTTAATTGGTATAGGGCCGAATCAACCTTTATTAAAATTGTACATATATACATTTCATGGTTGAAATACATATGGCAATTGACATTGATATATATATGACTTGTACAGTGAAATATACACATACATGGTTGCACAATGGTATATAATATTTTTAAGCATGTTGGTTACAGGCTAATAAATATTTGGTAAAATACTTGCAGTTGGTGATCAATTTTGGGCCAATACAATTGGTACGATACAATTTTGGTAGAACACATTTGGTAATTACAGTTCGTATTTAATGTTATAGAAACAATAGGAAAGTACAGAGAGACCTTTTATTGGAGATGTGTTAATATGATAACAAAGAGAAGAAGACAGCTACACTTTCTGATCATGATAATCCGTCTAGCCCTTAAGCAGAACGTGTCAGAAGAAAAAGAATCAATTTTCAAGGTTTACTTATTATAAAAATAATATGTTATTCTAAAATCGTTGTTCTAATATCGTTATTCTAAAAAGATTTAAAAGAAAATTAATGGCCGAATGGAGAAGACCAAGGAAAACTGCTACATGGATATTGGTTCTGATCCGACTAAAAGGCTGTTTGCATGGGATTTGCAGGGTTTCCTCGAGTGCAACACAAATACGAGTTACTCTTTCTCAGAAAAATCAAACAGAAGCTATCGCACTGTTAGGTAATGCAGCCCTCATGCGCATTCTTTTAATCAATTAACCAAACCTTAACATTTTTAATTAATCTTTCCTAAACCGAAATGCAATTTTATTAATAATTAGGCCAGTCAAATCATTTAACAACAAAATTAATATGTTTAATATATATCTATATGTACACCGAGAAAAAAAATAGGACAGCTCTATATCTCAGTTCTACTGGCCCGATTGACGAAATTCAAATTGCGTTTTCATGTCTCGAAAGTGCGACTTAGGATATATATTAGATTTATATATAGCATTATTCTAACATAGGTATTTTGACACAAAATCGGACTTTTTCTGAAACGGCATGGCATTTGTTCCCATATTTCGATGCTACAACTCAAATTATGCCTAAATATTAAATTTTGTAAAATCTGTGCGAAATTTAGGAGGAAATTAAAAAATTTATCTTGGCTTATTTTCTTCAATTTGCGTCAAGAATAATTTACTGGACGAACTTCTTCATTTTTCGCTCCTTATTTTCCTTTCCCTTCTTTTTTTTTTTTTTTGCTTTGCAGGCGAGCGGAAAACAAATAAATAAAGTGCGTAAACCGCATTTGACGTTATTATCGCTCAAAAATGATGCCAATATGTAATATCATGTATATCTTACAAACGTTTGAATAAAAAACTCTAATTTTTTGAGGGTGTGCCTAGAAATACATCTAATTTAAGAGGATGTTGAAAATTTTATAGATAATAATACAAAAACGTTTTTCGAAAAATTTATTAAAAATGTTTTAAAATACAAATTTTAAAAAGAAATCATAAAAAATGTGCGAATTATATTTGGATTAAGCCTAAATTTCGAATTCTACAAGAAGGAACCGAGAACGTTTAAGAAAAAAAAGAGATATTATTAAATACGTATCAAATTCAACTAACACTGAGGAGATGAAATTTTGATAGCTAATTTTTTAAAAACTACTCTTGCGATGTTTACAAAACGTGGCAGTTTGGCATAATTTGAGTCGTAGAATTGAAGTATGGAAAAAAAACTGGCATGTCATTTCAGAAAAAGTTCGATTTTCTGTCAAAATACCTATGTTAGAATAATGCTATATATAAATCTAATATGTATCCTAAGTCGCGCTTTCGAGACACGAAAAATGCAAGTTGAATTTCGTCAATCGGCACAGTTGAATGGAAGATTTAAGAACTGTGCCCCCCCCCTTTTTTTTCGCAGTGCACATTGATTCACCACTTTGTCTACCTCTATCAGTAGGCCTAATCCACGATCCATAACTACCTCATTACGCCACAAAGTATAACCCCTCCTCTTTTTGTAGGATTTCTTTGAACACACTCAAAATCTGAATGTTTCTTTAGACTCCTATGTTAATCCCAGACTTTATATCTTTAAGGAGAAAAGCAAAATTTGGATTTAACAGATGATATCTCAGTATTTGACAGATATCTTACGAGTTCTAGCGCAAGATAAATGGAATTCTTGTGAGCTGATATTAATGTTCATTTCTGTCTTACAGCTTTCCTTCAAGTATATATTTGATAAAGTTCTTTCTTAGTGTTCTTTACGGCATTTACATGGGGAATGCATTATGGGTATATTTGAGAAATTCCTATTGTGTTGGAGATTTTGTTTACTAGATAAGAAATTCGTCAGCTGTCACTAATTGTTGCAACGATTTTTCGTCCTCGAGTGCTCCTTTTATTTTCAGCCAAGTTAGATTAATGCTAAAATTATATAAAAAGAATGCGTTTTTGATAACATCTGCGCCTTGCTGATTCCCGACAATATTAATGATTTCCCGACAATATTAATTCCTGGCAATATTAATTAATCTGTGAAAGTTTCTTTTAAATTAGATGTTTAGGCATTTGCTTCTCAAGCATGAACGGCCGAAATCATCGGTCTTTTAGCCGTCTCATCATTGGGAACATTGCCCAAGATGCCTGCACCCCAGGAGATGGACCGGCATTGCTGCAAGAATGTTAGGGTAACACAAACATTTATTCCCTCCTCTCGCAAGTGCAATATCTCCTTTTCCGGCATTCGAGAATCCGATTCCAAGGGATGCGGCTTGACGAGCACAGCCTGTTTCACAACCGTCAGATCAATAAGCTACAGTGTCTGCAGAATCAAATTCTTAATTTTTTGTATGGTCTCCATAGTATAAAACTGCAATTAGTAGATATACAGTATTCTTTTATATGCTATACTGAATGTTTCATACCTTTGCTTGCAGATTTGACGATGTACGTTTCATAAATGTCTTTAACAAAAAAATAAAAGAATCAACTAGTATCATAATTCTCTTAAAGGAATAGCTTCACTTTGTATGTACCTTCTAATCCTATTCTGTGCTCTCCACCGGGCGAAGCTCCAGCTATGGCCAAATGCGTAAGGTAACTAAATACGGGATTTCGACATGTATTCGATTCTAGGCGAAGAGGCTGGTTGCATGGTTGAGTTCAAGCTTTTCTCTATCTGTAATAGAAATGCGTATCTGCTTCCCTTAGAAAGTCTTTATCCCTTAAGCAGATAGTCCTCGTGCGTTTTGCTGTATTCAGTTAACCCAACCTCCAACAGGCGAGAGGTAAAATCGCTAAACGTTGGCAGTTTTATCTACGCTCAAATCCGTATGAAGCGGGATTAGCTGCATGGGAGTTTGCATGGTGTAACCCATGTGGAATGCAAATACGAGCCAGTTTCCTTTGAATGATCATCTATGAAGTATTTGTTTCCTTAGTGAGATAGCCTACGAGTGAATGCTTTGACATAATCTAAATAATTCCGATCATAAGCCTGTTTACTAAAGCTTTGAGGTCAAAATTAGCAATATTTTTTACTATCAGCTGGAAAAAGTCTAGAATATATTTACATTTTGAATTTTTACGATATTAAATAATCAAGAAATAATAAATCAATCAGAATAGAGAGGTAAAACATAAATCAAAATTGGGGAAAAAAACAAGCTGAGTAAAATAACATTATAAAAATAATAGAACAGATAGCTGAAAATTCTTTGGCCTTTTTCAAGGAGCAGCAATTTAAGTACAGACCCGTTTTGAAGTTCTATCTGGATGATTGTAATTCATAAAATAATACAGAGGCAAGTGCCAAATAAAAAATAAATAAAATTAATTTAAATCCATTAAGTTACTCTAAGCAATAAAATGATAATAATTATAATTATAATAGCGAATGATACCAAAAATTATTAAAAGTAATTATAATTATAGTACTGAATGGTACCAAAAATTATTTAAAATAAATTCTAATTATAATTGCGAATGGTACCAAAAATTCTTTAAAATAATGAAAAAACTATTAAAATCGTAAAAAAATATTGCGTTATTGGTAATAACAGTTATGATTTTTAAAAACTACATATACTTAGCTTAGAAGCTCAATTCCAAAACTGTGTAACATCTAATTTTATTTTACAGCATTAAGCAACTTAAATGTTTGATTGCTTTCTGCGAATTAAATAACGTTTTCTGATCTTATACATTCTGGCGTTTTCGTTCAATTATCACTACAACCGTAACCAGAGAGCAAAGATTTAGCTCCCTCTTTCTGCTCCTGGGAAACAACGCAAAGGCAAGCAATCCGCAGAAAAGTTGAAAACTTCATCCAAACACAATATTGCGACATTTTCTTGGCAAGCGATCCTTATAGCTTATTGTGACGTCAAAGTAACCGGAGAAGAGCCAGATGAAAAAAAAGACGCTTTTCCATGTGTGTTTAACCGAGAGTCATAAGCAGACGATATGGAACGGATTGTTTTTCATGCGCTTCTCTGGAAAGTGATTCGACGCCATTTTTTGAAGAGCAGATCAAAACACGTAGAAATACTATTATCGATATCTGGTAGTTGTCATAAAATTGATGTGCACTTTTCTAAAAACAGATTTCGGAATTGTTTTCTAAAAATATTTCTAGAAGTAAAATTAAATTTTGAAGTCGATGGGTAATGGCAACAGTAGATTACTTAAATTCCTAAGATACAAATATTTGTTTCTAGACAACTTTAAGTGTGAGATATTAGTATAATATAATACATTGTACGCTGTATTATAATACTAAGCCTCTGTGCTTAGGCAAAATATTTGCCGTTGGAAGTAACCTTTTTCATTTATTATAAGGTTAAATGTTAATCATTTATTATAAGGTTAAATGTTAATAAATTTGGTTTTATTGAAAAATGTCAAAATTCTATAAAGAACAGCATATTTGTTTTGATGCTTTAGTCTGTGTATCGTTATAGATACTCTGTTATTCAATTTCGAAATTAAATGCGAAATCTTTTACCGCATTAATTTGTAATTTCAGTGAACAATTAATGTTGTAAGGCGAATAAAAGTATATAATGTATAGTGGATGATGATGATGTGGTAATGTAACGTGATATAATATGACGAAGAGACATAAGCCTAATTTCATAATTCTAACGTCAACAGATGTTTAATTACTTAACTGAGATTAAAATCATAATTTTTATAATTTAAAATAAATAAAACGTGATCTTAAGTCATAAATCTATTGAATATTTTTTTATTTTACTATATTTTGATCGCAATGGTTTTTGATTTGATTTTTGATTTTTCAATTGCATTAGGTTTAGAAAACAATCTAATAATTATAGAACTTTGTCAAATGAAAATGTTCATTGAAATATAGTTCTGGACATATGACTCGTGCTCATATGTACTTCTTCCTGGAACTGAATGTCTGAGAACCACAAAATATTGCATATGGTATATATCTTAACTTATTAGAGTTAATTTCAAATTTCACTGTGATGGACGACCATTTTAAAGCATTCCTGAAGCGGATTTCGTAACAAAAAGGAAGCGATAGGCTAAACATTTAGTAGCTGTTAATTATACATTCTGAATTTCTTCATTTTCATTGAAACATTTGGTGGGAATTTCTTTTTAGGCCAAAGGAGCGTTAGCCCAGAAGGACTATTAATCTCGAAACGGCATTTTGCGTCGTTTGACTATAAACGGCGAGTCGCTTTTTAAATTGTTGACACCAAATATTTTCACTCTGTATTATATTTAAAGAAATTAAATGATGAAGAATCTGTGTGAATTGAATATATGCGGTTTTCTCGCGCATTCGCTCTCAAATTTCGAATAACGTAATTGTCCATCCAAACATGGACACCTGGAAGCCCGAATTTTCAATTTCAAATTTATTTTGTTAACTATTTCATATTTTGTAAAACTTAAAGGAATTTCTGATTAACAAACTCAACGATTTCAAAGCGAGCAATGGGAAAAACATTTTTATCTTCAGCACCCAAGTCTGTGTATCGGAAATTCTAAAGGTATGCTGTTTTTAAATATTTTGTGGTATTGCTGTTCAATTGAATTGTATGTGGTTTAAGTGCGAAAAACATGATATTTAATAAATAAAGGTTTCACACAAAACGTTAAAAAAACGCCTGTTTGGGCGTAATATAAAAACTGAATGATTTAAATTTTTTATTTTTTTAATTTAATTTATTTATTTATTTATTTTGACTATGCAAGTTCCTAACTTAGAAAAACACTGCAGACTTTGCTGAAGATATTTGTGGCAGGTCTAACTAGAATCATAATTTAAAGTGTTCTTTCTATGAAATCGCCATATGTTTCCTTCATCAGAGCAAGAGTTAAATTGCAAGGGACAGAATTAGAATGACTTTCAATTCTACTGACATTTCAAATATGAAATCTGTTTTTTTTTCTTTACAGCTGAAATGCGTCAAAATTACATCACGGACCCAGGTTAAAATGCGTTTTATCTTTTGTAGACAGACGTTTATGCCTTTTATCTTTTGTAACTGCAGAGCTTATTAAATTGAAAAATAATATTAATTACCACTTCAGAGTTCAGATACCAGTTCTTTGTATATTTTTTTAATTCGATGAAATAATCATTTACCTTTAACATTTTTACAATAATGTACTTTGAAATCGTACATCTTGCTTAAAAATAATAAACAATATATAATATTAACTGATTCTCTTTTCTATAATTATGAGAAATGACATATATATGTACGATTTAAATAAATTACAAGTAAATAACAAGAATTTAAAAAATCAAACGATTCTGTATCGAGATGCGTAATATATTGATTTCAAAAAGAAATATAAAGGAGTTTATAAATAAATACAATAAAAACTAAAACTACAGCCACAAAACTCGGTATGCAACTGATGTTGGAAGAATGATGCGAATAATAAGAATTGTAGCTCAAGGGATGTGAAGGGGCTGTCTTTACCCGCATGAGAAAAGCGCAGTTTGTTGCATTTGGAAAAAAACAAAAACCTGCATGAACTCGTTCATGGGCGTCTTTAAGTGTATTTCCTGTTTTGTTATTGTATACAGTGCGCAAAGATGTCTTTTAGACGCACTACAGTGCTACGAATAACAGTTTGATTTATAGAAGAACCGTATCGCATGTCCAGGAGAAGCATATTTCTTCAGCAGACTTTTTGCCACCATCTCCATTAGACTAATATGGTTGTTGCTTCGTGTTGGCTACTATGGATGAGACTATAATAGTTGAAATAGTGGATGCATATGTAACTGAGGCAAGGGCTCAAAACGCCTCAGCTACGCAAATGGTTGAGTGACGCCATCGTCATGAATTCAGAGACACTTAAGGTACACAGTGCAGTCACATTAATGTGACCACCACGTACTTTCCATGTCAGAGTTAAATAACCAATCACAGAAAGCAGGTGGCAGCACAGTGCAGTTGAACGTATATAAAGGGTGTGTGAGGGCTTCGGAAAACATTTCAATCGTTGGCGTAATGCAGAAACGAAGCGATTTATCCGACTTCCAAAAGGGCATGATCATTGGCTTTCGGCCCAAGGGTGGAAGCATTTCCGAAACGGCTGAGTTTGTGAACTGTTCGCGTGCCGCCGTGGTAAAAGTGTACCGTGCATGGCAAAATGGGACTGTCCAAAATCAGCGACGTGGCAAATGTGGTGCACCACGGGCCATAGATGACAGAGGCGAACGACGGTTGCGGAGATGCGTTCGGGCAGATAGACGGGCTACCGTTGAGCAACTGACCACCAAAATGAACCAAGGGGCTACCAAAAGTGTCTCCCAAAGTACTATTCAGCGAACATTGCTGCGTCTGGGCCTCCGAAGCAGACGCCTGGTTCGTGCACCTATGCTGACTGCTGTTCATCGACGGCGAAGGCTAGAATTTGCACGCCAGTACAGCAGCTGGACGTCCACTGAGTGGCGACAGGTTGCGTTTTCGGATGAATCGCGTTTTATGCTCCATCGGACAGATGGACGTTGGCGTATAAGGCGTGAAACCTCTGAAAGGAACCACCCTGCAACCATTGCCGGAACGGTCCAAGCTGGAGGCGGGAGCATTATGGTCTGGGGAATGTTTTCCTGGCATTCTCTAGGTTCACTGATCATTGTGGAAGGCACAATGGATCAATACAAGTACGCATCTGTCCTTGCGGACCATGTTCACCCCTACATGCGCATTGTTTTTCCTCAGGATGATGGCATCTTCCAGCAGGACAATGCGAGGTGCCATACAGCTGCCAGTGTACGTGCGTGGTTCGAAGAGCACCAGGATGAGTTTACCGTCCTCCCCTGGCCAGCAAACTCACCTGACTTAAACCCAATCGAGCATCTGTGGGACCATCTCGATCCAGTTGTTCGCGCCATGGATCCTCAACCGCGTAATCTAGCGCAGCTGGCCACGGCATTAGAGTCGGCATGGCTCAACATCCCAGAGAACACCTTCAGGGACCTATGTGACTCTCTTCCTGCACGTCTCGCAGCAGTCCGCTCTGCGAAAGGTGGTTATTCTGGCTTTTGACAGATGGTCACATTAATGTGACTGGACTGTGTATTTTATGCATTCTGTAACTATAACGTCGAGAGTACGTTCGAAGGTGACTGACAGCAGCTGAAATAGCGTCCAATTAAGCAGGATGTCACTGTTCTTCTGACGTAATTTGAGCGGCATGGATTTTTGTCATCTTACATTGTGTCCAGTTGGAGGCACATTGACTTTAGTGACAAATCCTGCTTCTTTCAGTGTATATGACAGCTGCTGCATACGCGTGTAGAGGAAGAATAGCCAACGTTCCGATCCCTCGTTTGGTGTCAAGTAGCACACTGGAATGCTGTTGAGACTTCCTTTATTTGTATGCCAACAACATTTTGCACTCAAGTGTACTGCCTATGCTACCGAACCGCCTAAGTGCAATTTATCAGCAAGAAAATATTCATATATATATATATATTCTATGATTTTGCCAGCATTTATTTTGGAATTAATTATTCTTCCATGGCCATTTAGATTCCCTCTTTTATTTCTAGTAGACAGAATCTGAACATGCTAAGACGGCAGTAACAGCCTTCTCACAATACCACTGAATTAACTGACTAGTTATGAAATCTGTGGCAGAATTTTCTGCAAAACAACTTCTCGTTGCCTCACGGAATATCGTTATGTGTACCTACTAGGATTTGCCGCTGCTAAAACGTGAGTGATAAGTGTTTCTGGCTGCAGAATTCTAATCATTTACGCATCTTCTCAATATATTCGTGCCCAGTTTGTCGACTATAGTTCAGTTTTAAAAAGGAATACACGTGAAGATCTAGTCTTCTTTGCTAACATACACTGAAACTAAATCTACTTAAATGTCTACACTGCGACTTCTCGCAAAGACTCGAAGATGAATACAACATGAGAAGGATGTAAAAAACTCTTTTATTGAACGTAATAATTAACCGCATGTAACGTAACTGTGCAAGCACGGACTTACGTGCTTGCACAGTCATCGACCACTTGCGGTGAGCAACTTAACACGATAATGTACGACTAAATTCAAAGAGTAGTGCAAGACTACACAATTCGATTTAACCTACCAGGTTGACTTAGAAACCTACACCGGCAAGAGTATAATTTCGGCGGCAAGACGCGAAGCCGAGATTCAGTTCAAGAGCTGGTAGAATCAACAACGTGCGCTCGCAACAGCGAAACCACGCTCTAACTATTCGCTAATTCAGTTTAAAAATGTATTCTTATTCACCCTATCCTGGCAAGGAAACGCGAGGGAAATAAGAAAGATAGAAAAGCCTGGCAAATTAAAATAACTATTAGTAAAACTAATAGAATTCTTTGCTCCTGATGAAAGGGGACCCGTTTTGCCCTCGAAATCGATTGGGATTTTACAAAATTTACGCCGAATACAAGGTTGTCGATTTGCCTGTTCTATAACAGAACTTTATTTACATACCTTTTACTTTCCAGCAGATTTTGAACAGTGTTTTTCCAAAGAGAATATTTGATGTTCGAAATATCTTTTATTAATTACAATCAATAATCCTGCAAATATTCGTAAGAATTACCAGTTGAATATATTGCAAATTAATTATATTTTAAATTGCATTAATTAGGTACATTATTAAAAGATAAAAAAATATTAAATTATTAACAAGTGCGTTAGAGCTACAAGGAAAGAATAAACTTATCACTAGCATCTACGGTCGTATCAAAGATTTTATAGTTGCGTTGCAGTTATGAGAAACACAATTAGAATCAAAAACTTTCATAGATTTCTACATATTAAATCCTAATCTATTATTTCAAAAGAAAAATCTCCAGAGCATGCAAAAAATAGCATTATTACGTCAAGAATTTGAAAATAGATTTAAAGATGTTAATGATCTAGAGTCCAATTTTATATTAGTTTTATCACCAATAAAAAAGGGAGCATGAATAATCCAAGAGAAAATCTGCAAATGGAACTACTTATTTATAGTGTAAAAGATCTGAAGATACAGATTTGATTAATTTTTATTCGTGCTTGTAAAGCGAATAAATCATCTTCAGGTAAGAGATTTTACAAAAAGAATAATCGTTTTGTAAAGAATACATTTATATGTGAGAAGACTTTTCTTCGCAATTGAAAATTAACAAGTCTACGGAAAGATCTCGACTTATTGAAGCCCCTCTACGATTCGGTGTACTTTCCATTCATTTTAATCGCACTCGAAATGCCATCAATTGTCAATTTATAGTAAGGAATGAAATTTATAATTATTTACTTACAAGCATAGGAATTTTTTTTCTGAATGTGTCGAAGGAAAATTTATAAATGAAAGAAACAAATTAGCTTATCATTATTTAGTCTCCGTTTTGTCTGAAACTTGGAAAGTTTTGCACAGTATACGCGGCGTAATATGCAGCTTGCTTGTAACGTTTTCATAATTTATTTATTTTTAATATAAGTTAGTTATTTGGTGGTTAGCTCAATATATTAGAATTATTTGAAATAAATATAAGTCTGAAAATTTAATATTTAGCTGTCAATACATTACCCCTCGTTTGAATTACAGAATGTAAGCAATCGAAATTTCTTGCAGGTACCAAACTAAAAAATTCAGAGAGAATATAAATATCAATTTGATTTTTTTCTTTTTTATATTATTGTTATTATTATTATTGCTGTTTATGTATGTTTTGATAAATGTTTATTAATTCCACAGAAAAGAAAAAAAAAAGTCCGGCCCGTTAGCTGCTTTAGATCGTACGTTCCGCTCGCATACAATTTGAGTTTGAGACCATTGGTCTAGGTCATATTATAAGGTTCTTCCTTACAATAGGTTAAGTAGTTACTCATCACATGGTTTTTGCATCCCAATTCTGTCCTGCATCAATGTCAAAATAATACCCTGGAGCCCTCTCGAGACGCCTACGGGAATAAGAGGAGTTAAAAATACTCGCGATTGAAGACGAGAGGTAACCTTATTCCACTTGCACTTTCCCTCGGCTGGTTGTGTAACCAGAAGCATCTCTCTATCAACGCCGAGCAACATCTGTTTCGTCCATTTCAGCTTTCGCTCAATCTTGCGCCGCTGCCTTTGACACGAACCACGCTCAGAGCCACGGGCGCACGAAAAGAGGAAAAAAAAGAGTGGAAAACCATTATTTATACGGAAGCTGCTATTTTTCTTCCAATCTTGGGGGAAAAAATGTCTTTTGTATTTTTGTTGGTTTTTCACATAAATTGCCTTTTTGAGTATAAGAAATCATTTTTTTAATAATGTAATAAATCTGCTGCCCGTTCCTGGAAAATCATTGAAGGTCCATGGTTCTCACCTTTTTTGTACCATGAACTTACTTGTTTTATTTACAGCATTTGCAAAATTTTGATTCAAAAATAATTAAACATCATTTTCAGAGTTAATATACACGCCTTTACACTACGCATTTTAGAACCGGCAATTCTTTGGAATTTGCATGTGATGAGAGACTATTTAAAATTTATGCATTAAAAGTTTATGCATTGCATAAACCGTTATTATATCGGGCCATATAAAAGTCTCCGCGGAGTTTTGGTACATTTTTGAATAAAAATTTTCTTTATTGAAACTCAGTTTTAATCAAGTACATATTGACCGTTATTATCTATGACCTTTTGTCATTTTTCGGTTTGCTTCATAATTCCATCGGTGTAGAACTTCTGTGGTTTACCGTCGAAAAACTCGGCCAAGTGATTTTCAGCGGCGCTTTCGTCGGCCAATTTTTTGCCACCGAGAGCGTTTTGCAGTGACCGAAACAAATGGTAGTCAGACGGTGCAAGGTCCGGACTATGCGATGGATGCATCAAAACTTCCTAACCAAATTCTGTGAATTTGTTCCGAGTCATTAAAGATGTGTGCGGCCGCGCGTTGCCATGATGGAACACAACTCCCTTTCTGTTGGCCAATTCTGGTCGCTCTTTCTGAATTGCTCGTACAAACGGTTGAGTTGTGCACAATACAGGGCTGAATTGATGTTTTCGCCAGGTTGCAGCATCTCATAATGGACAATTCCAAATTTTTTGACATTGACATTTCCGGAACGGAATCCAGCAAACACTCTTCGGTCCTTCGTTCAATCACAGCGTTCTCACCGTACCACTTCACAAATTTTTCGGCATGTTTTTGGAGCGTCTTTACCATTTTTATAGTAAAAAGGCATCACATAGCGTATTTCTTCAGATATTTCATTTATTTTCAAATGAATATAACTTTTTACATGGAAAGGAATTAGAAAACTAGCTTCACAAACAATGGAAGCTGAATGTCACCTTTTAAGCATATGTTCGTTTGAGGCAATCGGGTGAGTGTTGTCGGATATATAGGCATCAACACCATCGAGTGGCAAGAAACCGCGGAGACTTTTTATACGGCCCACTATTTGCTTCAGCTCTAAAATATAATATTACGCAAATATTCGTATCAATATTTGGTTTCATTAGTGCACTGCTTTCTACCCTGTTATTTACGTTAGTCTGAAAGTATGATATTATTCATTCTGTTACATGTTAACTTTTTAAAGTCGAAAATAATATTTGCCTTATTTACAATATGTAAAGAAAATTAAATATATTTACTGCACTTAGCTTTATAAAACAGGCAGTGTTTAATCAGTTTAAAAGAAATCAGTGCGTTTTATTCCTCCAAAACAAACAAGAATGAAAGGCGGTATTTGAATGTCTTTTAAAGTATTTGTAAAAATGTTTCTTAGTTCAAAGTATTTGTAAGAAATTCTTTGCAAGATCAAAACCCAAAATTTAAATGTAAACTATGTAGATATGTATGTTTAATGTATATTGTAGTAAGAATTGTGTTTTCTTCCATGTCTGACTTTGGAATGTTTACAGGATTACGCCGAAACCACAATGAATGAGCTTCTTGGCTGGTACGGTTACGATAAATTGGACACCAGGGGTTTAAACCTCAAGACTCTCAACCATCATTTCCCAACATCGTCATCTTCTTCGAGTCCTCTACGAGCGGACGAAGATATCTCGGAAGAGGATACGGGGAGGTCGCGTTCTCCCCATCCTGAGACAGGTATTCGTGATTCTTAGAAATGAACTTTATTTAACATCGTAGAAGAAAATCTAAATGTTTTTAATTTCCTACCATTTCGGTTTGAGTTTTGTGTTTTCTATAGGCACTGAGTGGTATATTTGTAGAGTTGCGTTTATCCGAAAAAACTGGAGCAAAGATTTTTCGGATAACTTTGTTATCGATTAATTTGTGGTAAATATATATATTTATAGTGACAGAAAATAGAAATAAATACCTATAAAAGTGTTAAGCAAAAGCATGTAGTGCATTATAGTTGTTCACCTATATTGCAGAACATTTGTACATCTCTTTCATATTAAAATAATGCTTCTTTCGAGGCTTTGTTGCGCTTAAGAGATTAGATTAAGTTAGGTTAGTTTATTGAACATGGCAAAGCCACGACACCTGTCTCGTATGGATTATAAGTCTGCTTTCGTGGAAGGTTTTCTCGTTGCCCTTGAGAATATAACAGCTACCAAAGGTGGACTGCTATTCCGAACTCCAGGTTCGAATTCAAATCCCGCATAAGGGCTTGTCTATTTATATACCTCTTTCCTTCTGGTGTATGGTCTGTCTACTGCTGTGGTGCGCGCTAGGCAATATTCGTGTGATGATAACTAAATGACACATGGATTCGATCATTCCCGACAAATACTTTGAAGAAAAAGAGGAAGTATTGAAGAAGAAGAGGAAGTATTGAAGAAGAAAAGGAAGTATTCGTTCATTTGAAGGGAAAAAAAATCTTTTAATTTTTTTTCAATTTTTATAGGCAATTGTACCACGCCACACTTTCATTAGCGGTAAGTAATATATCAACTACTGTACATTTATTTTTTTCTTTACCTAGACGCAAATGGTTGTATCGACAGTACTATACCAAAGCGTAAGATATTTATCTTTCAAATATAATTAGAAAACTCAGCGATATAAAACGAGCATGTTGCCTCTCGCTGAAACGCGATATATTTTTCTTTCGAATTTAAACGCGCTGTGGAATTTGGCACCTAGAGCCCCCAAATAGTCATATAGTCCTCCACTTTCCCATCTGCAACTCGAAATCCGAATTTAGAATTTCGAATTTTTTTATTTATTTCATTTCTTCTGAAAATTCAAGGAACTTTTTGATTAAAAATTCAGCAATATAAAAATTTTTTGTGTTGCCACGTAAGAAGAGGCTTTACGAAACTTAACCAAATATATATTTGAAATTAAATTTGAAAGCGCAGCGATATAAAAGAAGTGTGTTGCCGTTCGACAAAATGCAATGCATTTGTCTCTCGAATTTAATCAAGAAATTCGGCAATTAAAAAGTATGGTGCCACTGCCTGAATTAAATATTGTTATCTTCCACGCGGCAGTGTATTGTCGTTTCATTTTGTTTTTCAAATTTATTCCGTAATTCATTAACAAACTAAGCGATTTAAAAGTGATAATTGCAAGTCTTCTTTCTATTGTTATTAATTATTAGCTAGACACAAGAATTAAAATTAGTTGGATTTATTAAAATTATTAAATATATTTTTCGTTTTTATAATTACTATATTAGGCAGCGGGCCGCGCAAACGGCTAGTATTATATAAAGACACTTCCCGTTACATTCCCCAAAATTACGTCAGATTTTAGTACAAAACATGGAATGATCAATAAATTACACATAAAGGCCAACCATCCTTTGCGTCTGTGAACATCAATATTTTCGTTTTTTATTTCGAGGATACGTCAATTCTGTTGCGTTTTGCAAATAATGATTAACTCGATAATACAAACTCAAAAGTTTTTTCTTTTGTGGAAAACTCATCTCGCGTACAAAATAAAGCAAATAAAATTCTTATAACAAAAAACGCAAGTGCTTACCTATTTGAAAACTAAACAATGCGCTCGAGTCAATCAATAATGCAACGTTTTTCTACCGGGAATGTATTTCCGTTTTTCAAGGTTTTAGCCTATCAGAGGCAACACTTATTAATGCACATCTATTAACTGTTGTTTCTTATTTTTTAATCAAATTTAGTTTTGTTATTTGATTTTCCTGAAGCGGCGGTGTTATGTAGGAAACCACAGTACTAACTTGTTATGTCAAAAATTTAGTTGCCGTTTTAAATTTTAAAAGATTATGATTAATTTAATTTAAATTAAATAATGATTAAGAGTTATTCCGTAGAGTGGTTAGTACAATCGTAGCAATATGTATATAAGTGAATGTAAACTAAAAATATCCGAACAACTCATCAGCGGATTTTCGAATTAAATACCGTATTTAATTGATTTAATATTCATTTATTTTCTCATTAAACAGTACATAATGAGGAATATTCTTTTTTTAAGGTATCCAGAATAACTTAGCAATTAAACAAAATCATTTTAAAGGAAAGAGTAAGTATATTTTTTCTGCATATGCAAAACAGCACATATAAAGTCACATACCTTAAGGTAATATTAAGCTCATAAGTTCATATAGTCTATAACGAGCTGATAGTTCAGAATGTCCTTACCGAGAAGGAAGTAAGAGCATGGAATATGACACTGATCACAAGGTACGCTGGTCCTATTCCCAGGCTGAGAATGTCCGAGATGATTTCTTCCTGTGTTCTGTTTCGTCAGGAATTTCCCGTCTTTCGCCCAGGGAAGAGTGGGTTGATTTCCACGGTGTCCGCCGAAAACATCGCGGAAAAAACATCATGGACGAAAACGTTGCAGAGAAAACAACGCAATTACTAGCCCGAGTTGCGGAATGAAACAGATTGCATCTAAAACTCTGCTTTCCGACGCAGTCTTCGATGAACGACTGTCGATGCCGAAACAGAAGCGTGTGGGGTCTACACCCTGTAAATTTCGGCCTCCCTTCTCCATTTCATCCATATCGCTAAACAGGGTTTTCCGTTCTCACTTCTCCTAGAAATCGGGGTATCTTATGTGAAGTAGTTTCTCCAACTTTACCGCGTGCCATCGAAGTGTAATTGAAAGCATATTCGGAGAGGTCAGGCGTGAGTGAGGTGACAGCCTCATTCACCAGCAGATAGCCAGTGAGAGCAGTGCTCATATTTTATGCTTACTGTTTGGACAAACCGAATGACTCTAAAAAGTTTCCTAATAATTGTTCAAGTTTCTTATAATTGTACGCATAAGTCTGCATTGTAGGAACTTTATATGCATTTTCGAGAACTGTAGTTTAATTAATGCAGCTAAATATTACTTTTTTTCGAAGACAAAATCTTCAAAGACTATCTAAATCATTTAAATTTTCCTGTATTATTTCCTGAGAACGGAAAACCTATCTTAGAACTATTTTCTTAACATAATATTAAGAAATAAATACGAAATAAACATTTTCCATTGTAGAATATTTACTGTTTTACCCAAATGAGGATAGAATCTTTACTGAATTTAAGTTTTTTACCCAGAATTCCCAACCAGTTTATTAAAACGTGCGATAGAAAGCAATTTATTTTGTTGGAGTTTTTTATAACATAATAGTTTATGTTTTAAGTTCAATATCAAATGAAAGTCAATATTTGGATAACCATTCTAAATAACATGAATATGTAAAGTTTGTGACTTACATGATAAACACAATATACAGTCAAACTATGCTTCAAGGAAAACAGTAAATAGTGGTAAAACTTTAGCTCCAACAGAATAATTAAATTAATGCATTGTGTGCTTAAATGCTACTGGGTCCAGTGTTCTAAATTAAAAAGTGAAAACATTACAAGAAAAGTTAAAATTAAATATAGAATTTATTAAGAGCTACTGACTTAATACAGAATTTTACATTGGTGGCGGTGGTGAGTAATAACAAAAAAATTCTCATACCGTTCCAAACAGTGAAGTTAACATTGTAGATACAAGCTGCTTTTACGCTCCGACAAGTGAACTTCGGCCACGTCACAGCGCAGCCACATTTTTTTTTGCTAAAAAGAAAAGAATAAAAATTAGAAATCAGAACAGACCACATTTTTTTTGCTAAAAAGAAAAGAATAAAAATTAGAAATCAGAACAGGAAAAGGTAGCTTCGGAGCCTTCCGCCCCTTCTATGTGGGATTCGTCCTCATTTCGTCGCCCAACCTAGGTGGTTTCTCTCCTCCTTTTCCTTCATACATCGTTCTGTGAAAGCAGACAGCAACTCTCGTGGCTCCAGGTAGTACTTTTCTCGCCGTCGCCAACGTCTCTCTCCCCGTTCTAATCTCCGTCTCCGTCTGCCTCGTAGCTAGCTCCCAGCCTTTTTACTCCTCTCGCCAAAAAGCTCGTTTGGCGATTTTAGATGGTAAGAAACCGGCCAACAGCCCGGCAACCCCAGGGGGAAAACACACAGGAAGGTGAAGCCAATGTAGTTCGAACTCCAGAAATTGGCGAATAATGGCTGATCCACCAAGGTCAGTCACCTCTCAGCAGAACTAGCCTCGTCGAGGGGTCCCAATCCTGTATTGGAAAAGCCTGCAAGTAAGGAAAACACCCCGTCCCCTCGACCTTGGTGTAGGGTATGTAACGTTGAAATTACCCTCTCCAGCAGGGTGCAATAGTTCTTTTTGTTACAAGATCGTAAATAATTTGGAATCCCAGCAAGGCAACGGAAAAGTTTTCGAAAGAATATGGTATTAGTTATTTATTTTAAACACAAATTAACTTCAATGCTGAAAGTACTTCAATTAAAATATAATAATTACATAGATAATTTTCTTGGGTTTATTACAACACCAAACACGACCACCATAGTAAGGAAATAAAAATTACTTCAGTTAAAATATAATAATCAAGTATGAAAAAAATTTTATGTTCTCCACAACACCAAAACGACCACCATAGTCAGAAAATATGGATCCCAAATTTAGCAGAAAAGGGGGCACATTAAAACTTAATTAAAACTTTAAACACCAACTTGTGTAAGCAAAACTTTAGAAGAACTTAAAAAAAGATTGACCTTAAGGGTCAACTTATCAAGAGATTAACATTAATAACCAAGTTAAGAAAATATTAACTAAATAAAATTTAAATAGTTAACCAACCAAAAGTAAAAGGAGAAAAATTATTTACTCAAGCAACTTAAAAAAATCAGCGTTAACCAAAACTGTCAAGAGAACAAATTAAATGACAACAATTACTTTTCAACAAGGCACAGAAACTTAAGTTCAACTACAAAAATAAAAGCAAATTAATTTTTAAGTCTGAAGCAAAATAAGTTAAATCATTACCTTTAAAACAATTTAAATCACAACTGAAATATGTAATACATAACAATTTTATTTACCTAAAAATGAATCTTAACAGCTTCTTATTGGTTAGATTTACTATCAGTGGGAAAAGCCTGAAGTTCACTTTATGTATCCTTGTCAGTACACACACAAAAGTCATGAATCATTTTGTAGTACAATTAGCACTTTAGATACATTTAATACTGATTCAACTAATTTTAATTATTAACTTTCAGTTAGGATTTTTAAAAGATAAGCATGTTTATGCAATATATTATTAGATGAGTCCCAAACGTTATTGAGGAAAAATGCAATTAAGTATCCAAGAGCCACGTAAACACTAAGAAACTCCCACTCATTAGGAACAGTAATCCTGTACCAATATTTAAATGAAATGCAAAATCTTGTAATGCATTAGTATAAAACTTCAGAAACTAATAATTTCTTATAGGCAGTATACGGTAAAAAGGAGTATTCTTATGATAACTTATCAAGACTTAAGAAGTAAGAGTAAGGTAAAGAGATGTTCATTTAAAGCTTAATAAGAAACAGTCGACAGCTAAATAAAGTTACATTTCAATATAAATAAAACATTTTTTATTAAAATACATACTGACTAAAATAGTTTTTTTCTCTCAAATTTTCTATTCGGTCACGTAAAGGTGACAGTGAAATATTCTTTAAAAAGTCATCATTGTCATAAATACAACTGCAAGTGTCTATATAAAGTTTTTGAGCAAGTCTAGTTCATTGACAATATTGCTTTGTCAGTATTATTCATAGCTTTTTCTCGAGTCGCCTCCATTATACAGGGGTGGCAGCGCTGACTTGAATGATCGACTGCACATCCCTCCCAGATAAATGCCTCATTGACACTGGTTAAATTCTCAATTCGTAAATAATATTTTTAACTTTTTGCATACATTGTTCGCTAGTTAAATGTTCCAGCTGTTGGCATTTTGACCGCCGATTTCTTATGTCTTGCGGTAACTCATTTTGAAATAGAGCAATTTGGATAGCCTACGTTATTTCACTGTGTAAATCTAAAAGTTGATCGGTATGATATGACTCTAATGAGAAACAATCTGATACGAGGCGGAAACCACCGCAGGACCTTTTAAAAATTTGTTGAAGAACGCATTGCGTTGTTTGCACAAAATACCACCAACTGATTGTTGGCTTTGAAAGATGTTTCCGAATACTTCAAACTAAAGTTTGGTGATTTGTACATGAAATCATACCACATCACAGGAGTCATAGTCATATCCTCAAGAAAAGGTCCACCGTTGAAACTATTTTCTGCAAAGTTCTGCATATGAATTCGAACGTTATTATTTTTACTCACAACGATGGAAAGACGACACATCCGTTCCAATGGCCAACATCTAATCAGTTAATCATGATTTCGTGTGACTGGTAATGCCGACTCAGCCAGTCATCCTGGGGTGTCTCGAGTATCTCATCTTCTAAACGTGCTTTCTTGCGCGGAAAAGTCTTTTTATTCGTACATGGTTTTTGGGTTATGGAATTAATTATGTCCCGTAATAACCGAAGGCCGATGAAATATCAGAAGAGCGCTTCACTTGTGGAGATATAATCTTTTTAAAGGTCAAACTTATTCGAATAGTCTTAACTTCGGCTTGGAATAGGATACCGTGTTTCCAGACTACATTCGTAGACAGTTTCATCACTAGAAGCGATCCGTGTTCCAAACTCAAAATAGGAGTAATTTAATTCTCCTTCGTAAGATGCATCACTTGCATGGCACCGTAACTCAGTGTGGGAATGCTGTAGAAAGAGTCCAGGGAGCTTTCATAATTTGTATGCTCGGAGATCTTTACATCTCCATCAGGTTATTTGTTGAGCAGAACGTAATTATATTGTTCGTGGGTGAGTGTATTGACTTCACCTTTAATTTGCTGCAGCATAGGAGTCCAAGTCTGAGCGACGACCGATGTCCCCGAAAAATTGTAGGTGAGTCCATCTTCATCTCCGAAGGCTCAACAAAGTAGAGCTGGAATATAATGGCGCCCCTGAATATGCACTTTCAAGGGCTGGAAAGGATTAGCGCACAGTTTCATAAAGATGTAATCTCCCTTTTCTTTGCCATGAAAATCTTTGAAATTGGAGAGCATTTGTGAGTATTGTAAGAGTTAAGAATGGCTGCTTCGAAGTACAATCCTCGAAGATTTGCAATTATATGAAAAATCTACTGAGATCGGATGTTTCTAAACATCTTATTTATATACTCATTTACTGATAAGCAAGAAACATTCGATTCATTATCTCGTTATGATTTCATTCTTTTAATCGGTAATCGCCTATTTATTCCGATAACGTCATGTTTTCCAGGACGATGCCAATATCATCTTAAGTTGGTAAACAAGCGATTAGCGAAAAAGCGAGCCTGTTTTCTGTGGTTATTAGAATATCTACATATCCTGACTAAATCATTAAATTCGAAAATAAGCGCCGTTTAAGGTACCTAGGAAATAACAATCATATACATAGTAAAATAGCTGAAATAGGAAGAAAGATACAGGCTCAAAAAAAGGCTCAAAACTTATTAACATAGTCATAGTAACCCACGGTAACCATTACTAGGGTTGTCGTGGCCACTCACATATCTTTAATTCCATAGCAGCAGCAAGCGAACTCCTGCACTCTACAATCTCCACCCTTTCCGGTGATATCAGGGATAACGTAGCCTCCCTTCCGCTAACATCACAAGCCACGCCCACACCTCAGACCCCGTACAGATGAACCTTCACTTTATATCTACTATTATATAAACACAGGAATAAATAAGTCTTGTGATCTAATTTTTCATAGAAAATAAAATTTTAGAATGCATTGACGATCTCTAATAATTTTTATGTGACCCCTTGTTTTAATGTTGAGAGCTTCTTATTTATACCTTTTAAATATATCTTACACTGAAAATTTAAAATTTGAAAAAAAATTCTTTTTAAATATATGTAAGAAGCAAGATATAATAAATCTTTTTATGATTCATAAAACTCTAGAGGTAGTAAGAATTTCTTTAAAACCAAACTTGATTAAAATTTGTGTTTAAAAAATCCGCAATCTCATTCGATCGTTTTCTGCATCAACGATATCTGCATCCAAAATACGCAGTTTCTCAGACCATGGTTACCTGAGAGTCTGTCACCAATACTTGTTCGATCTCCAATTCAAATTTAAAAAATCCAAAGTACTTATTCCATTCCCAACCCAAATTAAAAAGTCCCCCATACTTATTCGATCCCTAATTCAAATTTAAAAATCCCCAATACTGATTTTATCCTCAATCCAAATTAAGAAATCCGCAATATTTATTAGAACGGTTTCTAACGGTACCTGCATTTCGATGCAATTTTTTATGCTAGAAACAAGCAGAAGACAGCAGGTTACATGGATTAATTTGTCAACGAATAGTTGAATAAAGTTTTATTTAAAATCTACAAAGTTCTCTGTTGCTAGTAATTCCTAAAAAGAGAACTATTGATAATTATTACCAACATTTTCTGATTCATAGGTAATGATTTCAAGAAGCCCTCTCCCCCCCACACACTGTTTGACAATTTACGTTTCCGGATTTTGGAAGGAAGTAGTTTGTTTTACATTTGCTTTCTTCCTAGACGAAAATTATTAAACACTCTTGATCACTAACGACTTCCTTCACTATATATATTCACTCTCATTGTTTGCAATATTTGATGTGTTCATCAACTACAGAGAATAGCTTCGAAGATTATATGTGAAACATACTGATTTAGTGTTTCCTATTATGTCTATCATTTTTCAATTCATTTTTTTACGGACAATGCGTAATGGAACATCCATTGTTCAATCAGTTCATAGTACGTAGGTGTAACAAAGCCCTTGTCACAGTGAAATGTATGAACGAAATGAAATTTATACAGAACTAATTATTATGCACGGAAGAAGGTTATTATGATTCGTTCTGTTGTTTCTAAAGACAGGAGCGGCGCTAGGCTTTTTGCCGCCCGCTGCGGCTTCTGAATTCTGCCACCTAGTGCGTCTCTAAATTTTAAAAAAATTTGCCGCCTCTAATTCTGCCCCAGGTGTGGTTGCACTGGCTCTGGCGGCGGGCTATGTCTGTTACGGAGAGCGAAGTAATGCGCAGAAATTTTCTGAGAGATTACTCAAAAAGCAAAAAACTTCTAATCGAAAAGAGACAAAAAAAAGGCATTTGTCCGTCTTTCTCGGATTAGAATTGCAACAAATGTAAAGCAAACAATAAAAGTTCAGAAGAAGAAACCAGTAACTGATAACTAACCGATGAACATACTGCAAATAACATGAGCTAATAACATATGTCAATTAAGGTAATGGAAATAACATAAGCTAATCAAATTATTAAATTATTATTTGGTTATCTTACCTAATTTTCAGTATGCCATAGTACCAAAACACAGAAATTACATAAAAGAAGACGAATCCAAACTGCAGACACGAAAGCCAATTAGATTCATTTCAAAAAAGATTTGCAGCGTTAGCGAAGCAAATGTATCAATCAGTCAATGTATTGATACAGACAGACATAACTCTTGACAAATTATATATCGAAAGTTATTTGCGCCAAGGGGAATTACTTTTTAGAGAAATTTCGTAATTGATGTTTTTAAATTAATGTATAAAATTAATTTATACATTGAATCCAATCTTGTGGATACTATTAAGTTTGGTAGATAAAAGTATAAAAAATCAACAGTGTCCTCGCCAAAATTCGAGCCTGGGTATTTTTACTTACTAACTGGAACTACTGAACCATTTAAATCCAGATAGCATGCTTGAAAGAATATTTCTCAAACTGTTAAGAAATAAAGAATAGTATTTTCCGTGATGGAAAAAAAAACGAAAAGCTTTAGACTACTCACCATTAATTTGTTAAAAAAAAAAAAGAGCAGTATTCACATAACGCACTTTCCCTTCATTTATCACGTCAGGAAGGACGAAAGAAAATAAATCAATCAATCATTAAATGATGAAAGATTTCAATTCTCGCCCAAAAGGATTTGTTAAGGCTTTTTACGCTGTCGTTGAGCTTGCAGTCTTTTGCACTTATTCCTGCTAACCCATTTCTTTCTGTGCATCATTTTAAGAACTTGTGCCATATACATTTCAACAGCAAAATTACAAAAATTTTAAAAGCAGTATATGTTTAAAATTCCTGTTGCAGTGTTAAGTTTTGGCTTATGTTTTTCAATTTTTTAGTCTCTTCTCAGTTCATCGTATCAATGTTCAATTTTCATAGTAATAGGCTTGCAAAATGTTTCTTTTGTCTTTTCATTATTAACATTTTGTGTGTTAGATTTAATTATTAAATACCATGTTCTTCTCACTTACATCACATAAAATTCAATTCAAGATAAAAAATAGCATATGTTTAGAATTTCCGATAGACAGTCTCGCGCGCTGAACATAATGTTGCGTTATACGGGTTCGTGGATTTGAGAGTATCCGATGAAAACACGATGCAGAACAATAAAAAGCACAATTTATTTACAAGAATCACTATTTACAGCACAGTTCCAAAATTACCTTTCAAAGCGTCGAAAATCTACAATAAATACGCTGAAACAATCAGCAACACAGCTTCAGGCTGTAACTGTAAAGGTAGCTTCACGGCAACACTAAACTTATAGTAAACACCGTGGAACAATCACCAATACACTGTCAAGTTATACTGTAAAGATAGCTTCACGGCAAAGCACTCTCTCGATCGCTTTCCGTTCACAGAACTCTCGCGTAGCTTAGCACTCACAGTAAGCAGCTATTCTCACAATTAATCACACTACTCGCACTTAATCACACTCTGCTGGCTCTCAGAAACGCAAGGGTTTATATAGCTTTTCATTAGGTTCCACAGGTTTTGAGAAATATCTCGACAGGAATTATTCTAGAAGCTTCCCGTTTGGACCATGGGATATCGCCAATTTGGTCGCCAAATGGGCGATAAAGTCGCCAATCTGGCAACCCTACCATACACTATTTTATGGCAACCCTAGTGCTATGCCGGAAAGCTTACATACAGGCGCAACCGCCGAATTTTTCGCAACAATAAAAATATTTTATTCCATGCAGTGTTGCTCGCTTTCAAATCATTGAGTTTGTTAATCAAAAATTCAAATATGGAAATATGCAAATATATTATAAAAATATGAAAAAATGCAAATTTATATAATATGAAATATAAATGAAAAAATGAAATATGAAATTCGAAAAAATATATAAAAAAATGAAATATAAATTTTGAAATTTAATATTCGGGATTCTAGACGCACATTCTAACAGCAGTCGAGCGGTAAAGTCGCTGGTAATTCGGCCAGGGTTTCAAATCCCGACAAACGGGCTGGCTGCATGGGCTTTTTCGAGGTTTTGTCCATGTGTAACGTATATACGAGGTAGTTTCACTTAGAAAGTCCTTCACGAAGTCATCCTTACCTTATATAGCCCTCGTGGTGCTGTGATCAAGTAAAGCAAACAAAACTGGATGCATATTTTTGGGTGGAGAACTACATTATTCAAAATTTGATGATTGTAGGTACCATCGTTTTTTCACACGAAACTTTTTTTTTTATCCAGAAGTACATTTATCCAGTATTTTCATTTGAAATCAGTGCCGAACAAAAGCTGAATTTCTTTCTATTTTTAATATTCCTATTAATATTCAAATTTTTAGACTAATACGACTTTTAAGAATAACATTTTTACTGTTTTATCGAAGTAAAGATACGTATATAAAAACAAGAATTACACGTGAACGACGAGGTATATTAAATCCTATTCACAATCTATGAATTTCTTAATTTCGTGATACATGAAAAGTCGGATTTCAAAAATTAAAAACAGTCATATGACGTAATCGCTACAGGTTTCAATGTTTTATTAAAGCTGATCGTCCCAGCTTTCTCCTTCCAGGAGATGTAGAAACTGCCCACCCGAACCATTCATTTAGTTTATCTCTGATAAGTTTCATGGATCATATTGTTAGTCCTATGAATGTAATGCGTAATTTATAACGTGAGGGAAAAGGAAATGTGATAATTCTGTACTCTCTAATCTGTGAAGTGTGGCGTTCGTGTTTGAAAATAAAAACAAATCTTCGCTTCATGTACACTGCGCACAAAAAAAAAGGAGGGGGGGACAGTTCTATATCTCCCGTTCTACTGGGCCAATTGACGAAATTCAAATTGCGTTTTTCATGAGCATCATTCTAGCATAGGTATTTTGACACAAAATCTGACTTTTTCAGAAATGATATGCCGATTCTTTTCCATATTTCGGTTCTACGATTCAAATTATGCCTAAATATTAAATTTTGTAACATTGGTGCGAAATTTACCTAGATAAATTAATAAATTTACCTAAGTTAAAAAATTTATTTTGGCGTATTTGTTCAGTTTTCGCCAAGAATAATTTACTTAGCGAACTTCTTAATTTATAGCAACCTATTTTCCTTTTCTTTTTTTCATTGCAAACGAGCGAAAAAAAAGTTATCGTTCAGACTTTCAAAAAAAAAAAAAATCTGAAAGGATTCAGATTTTAGATTACGTCCAAAGGGATCTTGCTTAATATGAAAAATTGCCGAACGAAACAAACATTAAACTAAACCTAATACGTACACAAAAACAAACCCAATCTAATTCCAATAGTCAACCCAATACAATACCATTAATCCATCCAGTACAGACCCGATAACCACCAAAATACAATTCCAAAAATTCCAATAGCCAACCCAATGCAACTTCAATTACCAACAAAGAAACATTAGCACTAATTTGAAAAGTGAATAGAACATTTTTGTGAAACGACGCAAAACGCCCAAACGAAAGTAAAGCGGCGTTCACACTGGGACATATCGGGGCTAGGGAACACAATGGACACAACAAACACAGCGGATCAGCTAGAAAAAACCAGTTTTTTGTCACTATTGACCCAGTTGATAAATCTTAACTTCGCGCAAAACGAAGCTAGCCGACACATGGAACCGACCAATCAGGAGAGTATTTCAAATCATCATCATCAACAGAAGCGCGCAAACAACATGGCTGACGATATGAGCGATTGATTGATTGATTTGATTTAAAGTGAGGACGAGTAAACGGCCTTTACTCCACAGTTATTATTCCCATACAGAAATTCATTTTAAAAATCTTAAAATCCAATCCATATCTTACGAAGCAACCAGATACAAAAAATAAAGATGTGTCTTATCCACTATACAGCGATAAATTAAAATTTAAAGTATCCTCCTCAGAAGATTTTGCTGAAATTTTCCTGATATTCAAAGATCCTAAAACTTCTAATTTACTTCAAAATATATCTACATTAGCACAGGAAATTAAAGAAACTCAGAATACCCATCAAAAATTAATTCTTGCATTCAGAGCACCATAACTTATAGTACAATTTGCAAGAACGCCGTTAGAAGCGTCAGCTGAGCGGGTAAAGCGGTCAAGCTGTAGATGTGTTGATCGGAAGTTCGGTCCTCGCTGGTGCATTTTACTCACTAAGCGCAATTTTTGGCCAGGCCATTATGGGTATTCTGCGTTACTTTAATTTCCTGTGTTAATGTAGATATATTTTGAAGTAAATTAAAAATTTTAGGATCTTTGAATATCGGGAAAAT
>KK114551.1:64937-117129 GCA_000611955.2 Stegodyphus mimosarum
CGATCATAGATCACGGCGGAAGACTGTGTCCTACGAATGAAAGCGCGCGCGATCTTCTACTTCCCTATTGGCTGTCGCTAGTAAACGTTCCCAGTAAGTGTGAACGAGCTAGGTTAGTTAGAGCGGCGTTCCATGCGTCGCTTAGCTCCGATAGCGTCGTTGTGTATCAAGTGTGAACGGCCCTTAATAGTCCTTCGGGACTAAATCCCTTTGGACTAATAATTTTTATAAAGTGCGTAAACCACATTTATGTTATTATCGCCTTTAAGAAATATGCCAAATTTCAAAGCGCGCAAATATATAAATTCGCGTATATTTTAGTAAATTTTGAAAAAAAAAACTCTAATTTTTTGCAGGTATGCTTGGAAATACAGCCACTTTAAGATGATGGTAAAAATTTTATAGATTATAATTAAAAATGTTTTTCGAAAATTTATAAAAATTACTTAAAAATGTAAATTTGAAAAATAAATCATAAAAATAGACGCATTTTATTTGGAATGAACCTAAATCTCGAAATGTGAAAGAAGGAATCAAGTAGATTTAATAAAAAAATAGATATTAATACATATAAATCAAATTCAATTAACATTGAGGAGCTAAAATTTTGAGAGTTGATTTTTCAAAAACTGATCGTGCGGTTTTTATTTGGTAATTTGACATAATTTGAGTCCTAGAATCGAAATATGGCAAAAATTGGCATGTCATTTCGGAAAAATTCCGATTTTGTGTCAAAATACCTATATTAGAACAACGCTATATATAACTTTAATACATATCCTAAACGCGCTTTCGAGACATGAAAAACGCAATTTGAATTTTATCAATTGGCCCAGTAGAACGGGAGATATAGAACTGTCGCATATTTTGTTTTCGTAGTGTACAACCGACTAGTGAAATAAACGCACAAATGTCTGTAGAATAATTAAGTGTTCTTTTTTTTTTTTTTTGTTTTTTTCCCTCAAAGAGAATAAGCGCACGTCTCCACATTGTGTTAATTTATGGTGAAATAATATCATAGGAAGTTTTTCTCCATCATCTGGTGTTGCCATTTTTGACAGCTTATTTTAAACGTTATATTCTGTATCAGGTGTCGCAACCTTTTTTTAGCTATGGGTCAAAACCAACCAAAATATGTGTATTGAGAAGGCGCTTCCGGTTAGTAGTATTTTCATTTTAGAAATTGTTTTTCTTGTTGCATAATAAGATAAATTTTATTGACAAAATAATTACAATACATTTTAGCCTTTAAACATAAAACTTAAAATTAAAGTTATAAGTATTATAAAAAGAAGTATAACTAAACGAACTTTGTTTTTCAATTTTTTATCAATGGCTCTCCATTTCCGACATCGATGGCTTTTTGTTGCTCAACTTTTTACATCAAGTTAGTCAAATCTGGCGTATAGTTAGTCATCGTAAGACGAATACAAGCATCTAAATTTTCGCTAGCTAAGCTGATTTTACTTCTACTTAAAATATATTTCATGTGTGAACATATTTCCTCGCGTTTGTAAGTTGAACCGAATGCAAGGAAAATGGCAACCCCCCCTTTTTTTTGTCCAAAGGGGCAATTTGCCTAGAAGGACTATTAATTTCGTTTTGGCATTTTGCGTTGATTTACTACAAGCATTGTTTCACTTTTCAAACTGTTGCCACCAAATATTATCGCCCTGTATTATATTTAAAGAAATTAAATAATGAAGAATCTGCATAAATATATGTATGTAAGTTTCTCGCATTGTGATAAAACAACAGTACCTAGACCAATCAAATGTTGGATAACGTAATCCTCCTCCGGATATGGGCATATATGGAAGCCCGAAATTTGGAAATTGAAATTTGTTTTATTATCCATTTCATATTTTGTAACACTTTAACGAATTTTTAATTAACAAACTCAACGATTTCAAAGCGAGCAATGGCAATACTGAACAGGAAAAAAAAATTATCTCCAGCGCGCGAGACTGTGTATGGTAAATTCTAAGGATATGCTGATGCGATATTGCTGTTGAATTGAATTTTATGGTTTAAGTTCGAAGAACATGATATTAAATAAATAAAGGTAATACACAAAATATTAAAAAAATGACCTTTTGGACGTAATTTAAAATCTGAAAACCTTTCGGATTCTTTTTTTAATTCTAGAGTATTATAGAACGGATCAGCATTGCCAAACTTACAGATTTCTTCTTGAAATTATGCACAATTTTCATTTCTTACGTCCTTATGCGAAGCAAAGAAAGTATTGTAATCTCAAAAAATTTCGGGTACCATATTTCAACAAAAATATCCATTTTGACCGCTCTCGAATCCATCTGAATGGTATTTTTGCATGATATCTATACGTGCGAACAGAATAAAGGACTCTTTTTCCAAAAAAGGATTCAAAAGAGACTTTGTAACGACTGTACGTACGTATGTATGTATCTCTCATAACTCAAAACAAGTAGTCTCGGAACGTTGAAATTTTGTGTATAGAACTGCTATAACATGTAGTTGTGCACCTCCCTTTTTGGTGACAATTGGCAGCACCAAACATATATATATATATATATATATATACCCATTCTGTTACCCGGCTCGGTGACCTCAATTTCTTTATTTTTATATGTTGGTAAATTATGCAGCATTGTTTGCTTTAAAGGGGATTGAATCGTGTTGCTCTTATTTTTGGGCTAAGGTTTTTATGCCTTTAGTTAATCTGCGTGCAGAGGTTGTAGAATTACGAACAATTTAAGTTGCTTAATTGGTACTAAGCCTAACGAAGCCGCCATTTGTTTACGTTTGAAACTCTTAGTAGAATAATGAATAAGTGCACCAACTTCGGTGTCTTTTTCCCCAACGGGAACAAAAGTTAACTTTCAATTCTGAGCACCGAAAATTTTAGTTTCCTGTCCTCAGGTGAATATGTTCTTTTGGCGTAGAAATTTGTTTTGTCAAAACTTTGTCAAATTTTCACTGCAAAAAAAATTTTTTTTAACTGTTCGTAATTGCTTAGCTAAAAATTATCTCAGATGTTAAACTCAAATTTACACAGAGAGATCAAATTGCAATTTATTTCAATATTACGTTTTTAAGTGGGCAGAATTGGGGTCTCAATAAAATGAAACACGTTCCTACAGGGGCGACATAATTGTCGCAGTCCTGGAGCGAAAACGATGAAGTGAAATAAATGTTCCACTACATCTTGAGTAATTTAGTATGTTCTTTGATAAATAAGCACACAAGTTTCCATATGGTGATAATTTACTATGAAACTGATATTTTTAGTACTTCTTTTTAAATATATGTTTTAGTGTTTTATAGCTTGAATTTTTGCGCTATTGATTCCTGAACTGGTACGGTAATCGTAACTGTTTACCTTACTTTCTTTTAAACTTGAAATTCAAGTCGGAATATTAAGATTATTTAAAATTTTTTATTAAAGTTTATGATTTGTATAGTTTTTAAGATCTTAAATATTTTGTTTAATTTTTTGAAACTTTTATGGTAAAATTTTCGAAGTTTTAATTCGAAGCTTTCGAAATGAAAGCAATTGTTTTTAAATTTTTATTACAAGGCAGAATTTAAAAAAATTGCCTTGTAATAATAAATAGGAACAGCTAAATTTATCAATGTTGCTATCCGAATAAGTCAGATTTTACATTTCCCAAAAATAGCATTTTAATTTTTTTTAAATAATATCTTACCTGATTACACAGCAAATTTAAAGTGATTGGTTCTGCGGTTTCAAAGACCTTAAATTTCATTATTGGAATGAGTAATGTATTCATTCTTAAGATCTTAATACTGTGTGTGAAGTCGATTTTTGTTACTCGCTCTGTAATTGTGACTTCCACTGGCTAGCTGTAGTTAAATAATTCCATCAAACTCACTCAGCTACTTTTCTACCCAGTTTCAGTCTGAAACGTCACAAGTATCTAATCTACTCGGGGTTTTTTATTACCGCTATAAAACTTTCTATTTTTAAACTGCAAATAATTTACTACTAACTCTGTAAGGTTGGTACTTGGTCTAGTACTGCTACTTAGTCCTGTAACTCTTACAGACGTGTAGCGAATTATCGTTATGTCTAAGCTAGAACGACAAAAGTCTTACTCTGATTATGAAATAACCTTTTTATTTAAACATAACTTCCAACATAAGGGCACGACTTTTGCTACAATGACCACAGCTAATGACAACACAAATAAATAAGAACGATCAGTTCAAATTAAAGGCTGACTAGGCTACACAATTATATACTAAGCTATAAACTGGCTCAGTAAATTACCGGCGTGTTTGATTAAAGTATCGAATGCAAAGTCTAGATAGATTGTAACTGCTAGAGCTGGCAGAAACTAGCCACATTTTGCCAGAAACATTCTTTGTCAAAAACAACTAACTTCAGTTTAAATATTCAAGCATTTAACTGCATTCTAGTGAGGAATGTGGAAAAGAAAAGTTCTAGTAAAAGCCAAAATCATAATAACTAGTTAATTTACGTACGATACTCTTCAGTTGTTCTTACAATATTTGCTAGTCTGGTGGTATCACATTGGTCTAATACTATATAGAAAAACAGAAATGCAATAATATAATATTTTACTTAAAATTGAAGAGAAAAAGATAGAAATATGAATAAAATTTTAAATTGTAACAACTAAAGCGAAATTAGATTAGGAACACGCTAGTAGTTATGAATGAGATTGTTGTAGACTTATTAGATGCATTGACTTTCGGCAGTGATGGATTCTTATCACACAATTTTCCATACAATTGTCTATAAATGTCTGCTTCATTGACTTCGTTAATAACTTCATGGGTGACTTCCCTTTGTACTCAAAATTGCATTGTAATTGTATAATATTTCTGTTTATCTATAGCCATGTGTTTAATCTCGTCAGAGATTTATTAATGTATTATTACCGCTTTCGTCTCATAAGTATAAATGATAATTTTGATTGAGGTTCTAGGGCTCCTCTACATTAAATTATGCAGTCATTATGATTATCAGTGGTAAAGGTTTTGTCTTGAGGGTGAGAAAATCTTCATGAACTGCATAGCTTACGATTTCTATTAATTCTTTGTTGCGAGGTAATTTTCTCATGAATGACTCTGAAATAAAAAGGAAAGGGATAACATTTCACTTAAAGTTATTTCCTGTAATTTCTTATTTAATGTAATTTTAATCATTTAAAACATTAATAAATTAAGAACGTTATCAATATTAAAAACAAATAAATTTAAAGACTAACGAATGTTTTAAGACATCCGCTTGCTTTTAAATCTAAATGAATACTATAAATAGCTGTTAAAACTTAGAAAGAGTAGTAATTTTTAATTATTTCCTTTTATTTATTGGATATTACTCGAGAGATTTTATTTCCAGTATTTTATGAAAATATTTCAATTAACACATTCAGGGAGATAAATGTTTTTGCCATGATGCCAAAAATCGGCGCACTTTGCTTCTATCGATATTTTTTGAAGAATTTGATTTTCGGGAACAACAAAAAAAATCGGCTGTTGCCAGATATGAAGAATAATTTTTAACTCAAATTAAATCTCTTCTCGAAGCTTCAAACGATAGATTCTTCTTCCAATAGTACGTTCTAATACATAACATTTGTGTGCTTGTATTTATGTGTGTACATACCCAATGCTCCACAGAGTTTTAGGATTAAGTTTATTCAAAATCGAAAATTGAAGAAATAGTGTTCTTAATTCATATTCTTGAATACACACTGGTGTCCAAAAGTTAAGCATAAATTTTAAAATGCGAAAAACATGAGTAAATATTCGTAAAATTATTCCAAATTTCTTGCGGATATTAATTGGGTGAAGAAGTAACATTGGGTTTAAGCAAAACTTTCCAGTCGACTACGTCCTGCGCGAAACACCTGCGCATGTCGAAACGCAGAGAAACCGATTCACGCAGCATAGGCAGTTCAGACAAGTTTCGGGCAACTGCTATGCGAAAGAACGTTGTTAACTATCAAATAAGGTGAATGATGGCACAAAGACGCCAATTGGAGATGTTTGCGAAAGGAAGAATCGTTGGAATACTGGAATCCGGACAATCACAAACCGAAGTGTCTCGAATTCTGAATGTGAACCAGTCTGTGATCTCAAGACTGTGGCAGAGGTTTCAAAGAACGGGAGATGTTACCCGACGACCAGTATCAGGTCGACCAAGAGTCATAACCACTCGCCAAGAGCGATACCTGGTAATAAGTGCGCGACGTCAGAGGGGCAGTACTGCCAGAGCACTGGGTTCGGCGCTCACAGTCGCCACAGGAATACGAATTTCGAGACAAACTGTTTACAGGAGACTCCATCATGCTGGCCTGTATGCCAGAAGAGCAGCAGTTTGCATTCCCCTCACGTCTGCGCAGAAACGCGCTCGTTTGAACTGGAGTTTGAAACATCAACATTGGAGTGTGGGAGAGTGGGCCAATGTGATACTCAGTGACGAGTCCCGGTTTAGTCTGAGTACTGATTCTCGTCGGGTAACGATATGGAGAGAACGTAAAACGCGTTTTGAACCAAGAAACATATCGGAAAGACATCATTTTCCATCAAGGGGAGTAATGGTATGGGCAGGCATCATGATGGACGGCCGCACAGACCTCCATTTCTTTGACACGGGGTCTGTGACTGGTCAAAGATACAGAGACAAAGTTCTTGAGCCTTAGGTTCGCTTGTTTCGAAGTGCTGTCTATCCTGACTTCATATTCATGGATGATAATGCGCCATGTCACCGAGCGGTGCTGGTTGATGACTTCTTTTAAACGGAAAACATCCAGCGCATGTCGTGGCCTGCGAACTCCCCTGATTTAAATCCTATCGAGCATGTATGGGATATGCTCGGGAGACAAATTGCAGCCCTTTCGCACCCACCAAGCTCCGTTACAGAACTGAAGAGAACTCTTCAAGGAGCTTGGAACCGTTTGAGCCAACAACTCATTCATCATCTCATAGCAAGTATGGTAAATCGCTGTGCAGCGTGCCTGGCTGTCAGAGGTGACCACATGCCTTATTAAACTGCAGCATCAGTAATTTATTTAATGTTTTCTTTAATTTTTTTCTTTAAAGTGTGAATCCTTGCTATTCTCAGTTTTCTTTTAAACTGCTACTTTGGATAATAAAATTAATTATTATCGTTCTTTTGATTTGCTTCCTTATTTTATAACCATTTTACACTCGCATATCACGTTTCCCGCCATTCTGATTTACAGTTCCTTCTTTATTCACATAATTATCAATTATGCTTAACTTTTGGACACCAGTGTATAACCCTCATACGTCTATACAATCCTTAGAACTTTCATACAGCTATTTGAGTTCTTCTTAGAATTTATCTTTTGGAATACTCTAAGTCTCTGTTTACAGTTTTCTGAATTTCTGCAGTGCAGTTAAAACAATGACCTTTGAGGCTAGACCAGGTGTCGGCAACCTATGGCACACGTGCCAGATTTAGCATGCGGTACAATTTTCAGTGGCATTCTACATCACTCTACAAAATTATCAGATAAAGATATATCACCTTGTCTCTCCTCTTTGCACCGACCCACTTTAAACATTTTCCCTACTTTCGTTCGGTTCGTCGTGCCGATACACGAAGTATTGAGTACGATTTTACACTCATGTCCATAAATTAAGGATAGTGCAAAATCAGGCAAAGCAAGAGTTAGAAGCAAAACAAATTTGACTTATTTTTAAAGCTTATTTATTAAACAAAAGGTAAAGAGCAAAAAAGATGCTATATGTTTGATATTATTAAAAAAAATTAGCGATTTTTTCTCCCTGGAGCAAATTACAAAAAAAAACCTATTTACAAAAAACCAATATTACATGGTTGGTATGATTGTTAATACATTGTATGTCTCCCAGACGATGCAATACAATCCGTACAACCTAGGCATGCTGAGTATCAAATTATCGATCTGATCTTGGGGTTTATTACACCACTCAAAAAGCAATGCTCTCCGAAGTTCCGGTAGACATGTAGGAGGAGGTTGACGGGCTGCAACTCGTCGGCCAAGCATGTCCCACACGTGCTCTACTGGAGAATGCTGGCCAGTCCATACGGGTGATATCCTCCGATTGAAGGCATTCGCTTAAGATGTGTGCACGGTGAGAACGGGCGTTGTCATCCATAAACACAAATTGTGCGCCCGTGGCGCCCCGAAACAAACGTACATGTTGTCCCAGAATGACGTTCCGATAGATTTGGCTTGTCATGGTTCCAATTTGAACATGCGGGTCAGTTCTGGAACCCAGAATAATTCCACCCCAAACGAGCACTCCTGGACCACCGTAACGGTCTTTCAATGATGTTTTCTTGGTGGTAACGGATACCTGGAGCTCTCCATATGAAAGTCCGGCGAGAATCAGACTGCAAGCTAAACCTGGACTCGTCGGAAAGCATCACACAAGCCCACTGTTGCGATGTCCACAATGCACGCTCTCTACTGCAGGCTAACCGCAGGCGACAGTGAGTTACAGTAAGTGTATAGTAGTTACAGTAAGTGGAACGCATCTGGCAAGTCTACGAGAATATAGACCAATCTGCCCTAAGCGTCTGTACACGGTCTGCCTTGAAATTGTCGTACCAGTGGCAGAAGAGAGATGACGAGACAGGTCTGAGGCTGTGCTCCGCCTGTTTCTTTTGGCAGTAACTGCCACATACCGGTCCTCATTCGGCGTTGTAACTCTGGGGCGATCTGTGCTGTAACGTCTACTCACATTACCATCATCTTGGAATTGTTGCAAAAGCCTGGAGATGACACTCTGGGCAATTCCAAGTTCGTCTGATACTTCCAGTTGGGTACGCCTACATTTCAGACGGCCTATAATTCTACCACGTAAAAAATCATCCAAATGCGTCCTTTGTGTCATAACTATTCGGTTATTGCACTGAAATGCTTATAAAGTGCCTGCGAACAATTTTACTTCTTTGCCTGTATTCCTTATATATCACTCTCTTACACTCTCGTCATTGTGACTTACCATCGGTGTCATCTGAGTTCATCAAAAACAAAAAAAAATCAATAAAAATGTATTATATATATAAAAAATGACAATAAAATAAGCAGTATCCCTTAATGCAAATATTACGTATCCTAATAAATAAATTAACCAACTTCCCTTTGCAAAAGCTTAAGAACTCAAATGGTATAAACAGATTAAGAGCTTTATTTCCTAAAAACATCATGCAAAACTTTTTTATAATTAAAATTATGTATAATTAAAACATCATATAAAACATTACAATGAAATAAGCAATATCCCTTAATATAAATATTAATTATCCTAATAAATTAATTAAACAATTTACCTTTGGAAAAAAAAACAGTTTTTCGTTTTCTTAAACTTTTCAATTTCCTAAAAAAAGTGACATAAGAAATACGATGAAAAACGTTGCCAAACCCACATTTCTAAAAGAATGAAACTATTCAAAATGATACGATTTCATCAAAAATCTATCAACAACAATACGAATGAAAAATTGTTGCAAAACCATATTTTAAAATATGTGAGATGTGAGAAATGTCATTTAAAAAATTTTTAAAAAATACAAAATATTACTATTTTTCCAAAATTCGTTTTGTTAAAGGAGTCGGAATGATAAAATTTTAACGTGTTCAAAAATGACAGGAAAATAAACAGTACATTTTTTAATATAAACTTTTAAAAAACAATTCCGTTGCAAAGGTGTTAAGCTCACTTTGCTAAATAAATTCGCATTTAATCGATTTATTGAAATACGAAATTTATTATAAGTTCCCATTATGTCTCAAAATGACGCGATTTCGTCAAAAAAGATATAATAAAAAATAACCTAATTCGAGTTTAGAAAAAAATCGCTTCGAGATGCACTGGTCCAGATGCACCTACGTACTAAATTTCGTAGCCCTGGGTCTATTAGCTTACGAGCAGCACCAACGAAAGACACACACACACACAGACAGACTCTTTCTTTTATTATATGTAAATATTTTGTAATTTAGCAGCATTATTTTAAGCACAGTGTTTTACTATCTCACAACCAGGTAGTCACTTTTTCATGATTGGTCAATTTTTTCATGATTGGTAGTCACTTTTTCATGATTCCAAGTCGTAATGAAATATATTTTCTATCTGTGTGTAAAGTTTCTAGTTGATATAGCTATATTTTTGATTTGAACTTGTGAACACATAACAAATATTAGATTTTAATGTATTAGTGCAGATTACTGCACATCTGTTTCCCCATAGCATCGAAACTATTTTCGTATTTTCTCTCTTATTGTGAGACATTTTATGAGCTGGAATCAAGACACAAATCAATAAACCTCACAGCCAACATTTCAAGCACTCTGTATAATAAAAAGCCTTAATATAAATTCAGAAATATTTTAAAACATCGATAAAATTTTAAGATCTTATGTATTATTAAGAAATGTCTACAACAGGGAAGTACATATTTTACGAGATCGACATCTGGAAGTCTTTCGTTGCCAGTACCTCACTAAAAGAATTCTTACGTTAAAGAAATAAATGCTGGCTCAGCATCCTTGAGAACTTTAAAAAGTGAAACCATATTCAGGAATGAAAGTTTAAGTTGCTTAAGATAGTAAAGAAAAAAGAGTTACCTTAGCAATAAAAAATAAATTAGCATAGGAAAAAAGGAACTTTCTGTTTTATGATTTGCTGAACTAGTCTGCCAAATACCTTTTTTAAGTAAAATTATAGACTATTTTGGATTTAAACATAGAAAGTATTCATTTGACTTTCTTCTGGCGTTTTTGTATACAGCAGAGCTTCAAATATCTGCAATAAAAGCCATATGCACGGGTTAAAAAATATCAGATAATTGGGATCGGATATCTTATTTTTTTCTTCTTTCGTATACATTTTTATCCTACATGTACGATAATTTTATTTTTATTTTATCGTATTTTATTTCGCAAAAGGTCTGCATAATTAAGAAATAATCTTGCTTTTTAGTTATTGAGAGATAACATCCAAAACATACATTTTCGACAAATTAAACAGTGACATAGCATTTCCAATATATGCAACCCACTTTTTTTGCAGCTAAAGAACTACATGATCATGAAATAATTTATTGATATGAAACTAACACGAAGTCTGTATATCATGTTCTCAGAAGGAAGTACTGGACAAATTATTATATGTATTTTGAAATTAAAACACTACTTGTGAAATTTAATATTATGTTATTCCAGAATTTCCATTATAGTTCACATTTTTGCAACATTTAGTCAATGCCCTTCATGCAGATATTGTATAGCATATTTTTTCTCTTTTTCTTTAATTTAACCTGACACGGACGACCGCCGTGTTTACACCTCGCCCAGGATTTCTTGTGCATTTTTCCATACAAAACTATAGTGTGTCATTCACAATTGACATTCTCACCCGCTCAATACAAGTCACATTTGGTCCTCCTGCACTAGACATACTGCAGTAGACATACTGCATTTTCTTTTCCTCGATTTTCGGAATATAGCCTATTGGTTTTATTTTACTTATTTTTTACTTCCTAGCACGAAATAAAGGAAGTATTGAAATCACGAAAAATTCCGGGTATCATATTTAAACGAAAATATCCATTTTGACCACTATCGAATGCAATTTAATGACGTTTTTGCGTGACGTCTGTACGTAAGGACAGAATAAAGGAATCTTTTTCCCCAAACAAATTATAAAACTGATTTAAAATGGATTCTCTTAGCGTCTGTACGTACTTACTTATTTATCTCGCATAACTCAAAAACGAATAGCCTCAGAGTGTTGAAATTTCGTATATAGGACTGCTATAATATAACGTTATGCACCTCGTATTTTAGTTGGAGTCGACCGCCAACTTCAGTGTCTTTGCCGAATGAGCCAAAAGGAAACTTTTAGTTTTCTGCACCGAAAAATATGCTTTCTTGCTTGCTGGCCGAATTGTTTGTTTTTTGCGTCGAAACTGTAATTTAATCGTAAAATTGTTTTAAATTGTTTTAACTGTAATTGTTGTTTGATGTTTTTCTATATTTTTCAGTTTTTAATAAAGATATTTTGAGGTTTTATGTACTTTTGCCTTGCCGTGACATGAGAACTGAATTAATTGAATGACAAATATATCTGCATTGAATCTCGAGGAAATACGTGTTTAGTTTTACCAGCAAATATTACCACCAGTCTGTCTCGGACGGAGGTTTACGAGCGCATGCGCATTACGTGAGAGGCGCTGAATCGTCTGTGAAAAAATTTTTCTTTTTTATTTGTTTAACTTCTTTCATGCATTGTTTTAGATTTATTATAGTATTTGGATAGAACATGTAGCAACGATAAGATAATGCTTCAAATGATATATTTGTTTTTGTATTCTGAGTTATAAAATGAATGAGATGTAACGCTTTCATGTGAACCTAGCGCCAGAGTGTCACTATCATAAATAAATATAGAGAAATTGAAAGAGTACATTTATTCTATTGCGGTTTATGCGCTATCGACGAAGTAGATTTAATTCAGTTCAATACGTTTCAGTGAAATTCTGGAAAAATGTGTCTGATTTAATATTCCATACATGGAAGTCATGTGGCGTACACATCAAATTTTTATTATTTTAATATTTGGTCCTTTTTCTTTATTAATGAGGAAATCCTCCACTAGACATATTTTATTTTGTTTTCCTTGATTTTCGGAATATCGCCTATTAGTTTTATTTTAGCTATTTTTTATTACTTTAACATTTGTTTTTTCTTTCTCAATGACGAAGAGCATATATTTCCAAAACATAAATGAAATTTTCTTTCCTACCATCCAGATCGCAGCCATTAGATATCCTTTCTGCGGCAGGTGTTATTTTTTGTGCGATGTTTAATTAATTTTTTTTTATTTTGAAAAGAATATTTTTTCTCCAATAGTAAACAGAGTTTAGAGTAGATATATAAGAGTAAAATATCGGAATAGATACATAAGCATGAAAGTAAAAGTTAAAATTCCCAAATTCGTCTGCTATAACTAGAACTTTAACTACAGTAATTAAATTTGCACAATTAATATGAAGAATTGTGGATTATATCTTCGAATGAAACGTCGGAGTAAATAAAGGCGGCTTTCTAGTTAGCAATAGCTTCAACAGATGAGACTTATATTTATGAAGCCTGTTTATTTATTATAAACGATCACGTTTCTCATTACTTGCTTAGAGCTTCAAGATTAAATTCTTGCGTTATTTTAGTGAGTAAAGTATTAGATATTGTACAGCAAATTATACATTAAAATTAATTAGTTTTAGTGCCAAATTCTGCCTCCCTCTGGAGTAAAATTGTTTGCGACATTTTACTTCCTCATAGTTATATAAGTGAAACTGATTTATTCTACGCAGAGTCGTAATAGAAACTAGCAGCGTTACTATTTTCATTTAGAACTCTGAATTTATAGTGTGGTGAAATATTAAATATTCATACAACATCTACAAAAACTAAACAGCTCTATGTTAATTGAACTTATAATCTAATTTTAAAATTAGATGGAAAGAAAAAAGAGAGTAGAAGATTTACAGCAGTACTCTGAACTAATTTGATATAGGACATCTACTTTGTTTTACTTTATGTCATGATTTGCAGTACATTATGCTAGTGAACTTGAAATCTGCTGCTTATGGAATGCTTTGAATAGTAAATGAGTGCATTTTATTCCCAAATTCATAAGAATGCTTTAAGCTTTAAGCAATAGTTTCACTCACTCTGAGATGGAGTTTAGCTTTGGGAAGGAAGCTGTAAACAGTATGCAAAGGGTACGCATAATTTCTGATATCGATCAGGAGCAAAACAACTCTGACGATTTAATATAAGTATTTTAATCTAGCATTTGATGTTTTCTATCTCGGACAATTAGTTTAACTATTCTTGCACTATCAACATTTTATGATACAAAGTTATGAAACAACGGATTATTCAAAAACCTCTACATTCTATAAGATTTTATCTCTTAGTTTTTCACTCATGCCGTTTCGTAAGTTCTTTTTTTATCACTTTTTTATCACTTTCAATTATTCGCGTAGCTCAACAATAGTGCTTGATTTTACACTATTGAATGCTGATCGTTATACTATCTTTTTTACTTCCTTGTATGAAGTGAAAAAGAATTGTTACGAACCAACTACGAAACGAATGCGAGATTCTAAAGGCGAAGACAACAATTGACGGTTCTGATACGAATGCTACTTTTATTTCGACGAGTTTACACATCGGTGGTTAATTGATCCTGTTTGGTACACAAAATTGATGACGACATTTTTGGTTTATATTTTAATAAAAAACACCAACAGGATATACTGTAATACAGCAGCATCGCAACGGCGAACGAACAGTTACATAATGTAAACACAATATTCGTTTGGCGTAACAGCGCCCTCTATACCATAAAAGTTGCAACAGGAATTATTGTAATCCCGAAAATTTCTGGTATCATATTTCAACGAAAATATCCATTTTGAGAGCTATCGAACCCAATTTAACAATTGCGTAATATATCTATGTATTATAAAACTGATTTAAAATGGATTCTGAAGAGATTTTTTCGTGGCGTCTGAGCGTACGTATGTATGTATCTCGTATAACTCAAAAACGAATAGCCTCAGAAAATTCAAATTTTAGATATATAGCTACTATAACATACAGATATGCACCTACTTATTTTGGTTGCAATCAGCCGCACCAAAAGTGTATAAATATCTCTAAATGCATGTCCAATCCGTCACTCGGCTCAGTGAGCTCAGTTTCTTTACTCTTATATGTTTTTAAGTTGTGCATTTTTTGCTTTAAAAAATGATTGAATTATGTTGTTCTTATCTTCCGGTTAAGGATTATATGCTTTGGTTAACCTGCATGTTACAGTTGTAGAATTAGCAACAATTAGGCTTAGCCGCTCTTGAACAATAAAGTTGCGTTCACATTTGAAATTTAGCAGAATAGTGTCGTTGTTGTCAATCTAGAGAAACTATAAGCTTCTATAGATTTTTAGCAGAATAGTGGATTTGTTGCCAAACTAGAGAAACTGTAAGCTATTTAACAACAACAAAGTAATGTCTTCTTTTATTATTCTGAATTACGTTTTGCTTACTCCATTCTTGAATTATCATTTAAAACATTAAATTGTCCCATATATTAATTCAGCATAGCGTCCACAATAAAGTAAGTCAGTTTCTATACCTTCAGTGTCTTTTTGCCGAGTGAGACCAAAATCAAACTTTCAGTCTTGTGCACCGAAAAATCTACCTTCTTGCCCGGTGGCCGAATTAATTGTTCTTGCGTAGAAACTGTAATTTTAAGTGTAATTTGTTTAAACTGCACTTAACTATACTTGGTGTTTTATGGTTTTTCTATATCTCTCAATTTTAATATAGATATTTTGAGTTTTTTTGTATTATTGCCTAATCACGAAATGAGAACTGAATTAATTAAATAAGAAATACTAAATCATCTGGTAAAAACTGTTTCTTTTTTTGTTTAATTTCTTTGTACATCGTTTTAGATTTGTTATAGTACTTGAATAAACATGTGGCAACGATTAGGTCAATCTTCAGAAGATAAAATCTGTGTCCATTCTGAGTTATAAAATAAATGAGATGTTACGCTGTTAAGTGAATCTAGTGCCAGAGTGTCGCTATGCCAAACAAATAAAGGGAATTTTAAAGAGTGCTTATATTCTAGTGTGGTTGATCCATATCGACGAAGTAGATTTAATGCAATCCAATAATTTTAAATGAAATGCAAGAAAAATGTATATAATTTAATATTCCGTACAAGAAAGTCGTGTGGTGTACACATCAGATTTTTTTCAGTTGCTATCGTATTAATTATTGGAGGAAATATATAGTATTTTTGCCTTTGTTACTCTATGCTCAGGCATAATTCAATTACTAACTGATATGAATGAAACAATATTGCATTTAAAATGGGTAAAACTTAAAATCTATTTTTCTTATGTTCGGTTTTATTTTAGGGACATTACTGAATTAATTTCACTGGTTACGAATAGTTTCAGCGAATGAGGTCTTATAAATATATCCTTATTCTTGTATGGAGAAGTACTGCAAAAATTTGCATTAATTTTTATAAAATTCCAGACGTTTTAGAGAAATAGCGATCTTTTCAGAAACATATATTGAAGCGAGGAGCTGTTTTAAAATTTAACGAACTTGCGTTATCATATTCATTCGCTTTTATTGGAAACAGCTATTTCAGAATAAACTTAGACATTTATAAGAGTCATGAAACAACAATTTCAGTAAAAACATTACTTAAAGAGAAATGAGGCTTTTCCTTTTCCTTTACACTACTGGAGAGACAGCGGACCTACTAAAAATTCGGATAGCATAGTTTCCGTGAAGATAATTTCTACGAGAAAACTATTTAGAGAACTTAAAAGAAGATAAATTAGTTGTGCGCCACTTTCTAAAGTTTTCTAGGACGATATTTCGACAAGAACTTTAGTTAATGAACAGCATAAGGACGAAAGCTGGAATTGTGGCATTTAACAGAGTTTCCGGAGAGACTATTTAAAGAAGAATGTTATTTGGAAAACTTTATATGAAGTTCATTAAAAGGCTTTGAAACTTTTGTCCAAAATTATCAAATGTACTAGAATTTCCTTTACAAACATTCTTCGAGTGACATGTGAATTTGCAGCATTGGGATATTTGTAATAATTTTGAAGTGTAATTATAATTCTTTAACGTTTCCTTGCTGTTCAATAAGTTAACGTAATAAAATATTCATTTTCTGATTAAGTAACGCAAAATACGTACAGAGATCTATCAGAATTTTTAGTGCCAGAAACATGAGAAATCAGTTATGCCGTCACCAAATTTCGGAATACAGGAAGCGCGGATTTGTGAAATCTGATTTCGCTTATATTAAATCGGTATCAAAATTATTTCCATTTGATTTGTCCAACGCTAGAATTTCATTCATACAGCGTTCATTCACCATCTCTGAATGTTTACTTGTGTCAGCTCTGACTAGAAATTATCAAATATTTAAAAGGATTTCCATCAGTTGAACATAAAGCTAAAGGAATCCTACAAACTTCCAAAAAGAAACAAAAGGAATTGCAGATATGGAAGGAGAAAGTCAAAGAAATAATTGAGAAATGACGAATGAAGACTTAGATGATCTTATCACACCAGCCGGCAGTGAAAGTAGCGACAACGAAGAAGTTAATTTAATTGTAAAAAAAAAGCACATGAACTGCCTGATTTTGCAATGGAGGTTGAACCAAACGAAGAATAAAGAAAACGCTTTGTGAAAGGCATTGAACAACACTGCGTTATTTACTATTAAACGTTTAATGAGTTGAGTAATTTATTGTCCCAATCAAAAATCACCAGCTTTAAAAAAATAAATAAAAGTTGTATTACGTATTTATTAAGCATTAGCAAAAATCTTTTCGATTCATATTCAATTTACGTTTTTCCATTTTAAAATTATACCAGCATTTAGGTTTATTTAAATTATGCATACTTTTTAAATCATAAGTTAAATACAACTATTTATTTTGTATATTATTATTATATATATTGTATTGTATTTGTATTTGTTATTAGCGATTTTGCCGAGCGCGCAATGCACAGAATGTATGTTTTTAAACTGATACTACTCACAGCCATTTATAGCTCGATTTGTTAGCTGGAATGCTCCCCAGATTTGTTAGGGGGACAATGACGACACTGAAAAAATGATTCCGTGGAAAACAAATTAGCTCCAAAAGTTGCCGATAAGGGGAAGTGTGGCGTTGTTCTAGTCGACACAACTGTAAAACTAGATAAATCAATAACAAAGAAGAAATTTCAGTGCAACACGATTTAATGCAAAAAATTAACTGCACCAAAGAGTTTCAAATATGATATTTCAGAGCACCTAAGCACTTTATTAAATAAAAGCACTTCTTATGCGAGGGCATAGACCCTTTACACTGTATGCCACTTTTTCGTGAATCACATATTGCAACTTGTACACAACATTCTCGATTGCCGAGTGTGACATGTGAATAGGAATGCCTGTGATATGTTCTCCTTTAAGGTTCTCGAGGTTGGGACCCCACTAAGGTAGACCTTTAATTTCAAAAAGCCCACAAGAAAAGTCGCATGAATTTAGAACCCGGAAGCCATACATGTGGAAGAAAGCAACCTTATGGCTTTTTGTTCTCTAAAATAATGCGTAACAGCGGCTATGCAATATACTAAAGTGCGGTAGTACTCGATTCTACATAAAAGTGACCTGATACAGTAACTGCAACATCTGAAGTTTCAGAATGACAAAACTAATCAGCATATAATGATACCTTTGCAGGGAAACTGTACAGTAATGTTCTTAAAAAAGAATAGATCGCTGATGAAATCCACTGGGAAACTGCATCAAACAGTGACTTTTCGTGAAAGCAATGGGATTTTCTGATCTGCATAGAATTGTTCGGAAGCTGAACTTCGAGAGTCTTGAGTTTCAACAGTCCCATTTGGCTAAAATGAGCCTCATTTTCCCACAGAATTCGCCACTACCAAGCATCTTCAAGTCTCCATCCTAGAAAGAAATGTCAGACCAAAAAGCAACCAATTATTGAGTCGTTCTGTTTAATTCCTGCAAGCGGCTTATCTTGTGTGCGTAGAAGTGAAAAACTTTACTCAAAATTTGCCGTACCCTTGAAAGATTCAAATTCAATTATCGGCACTGTTTTTCGGAAGGTCCCGTCAACGATTACGTCAACGGTGCCGTCAACGATTGCAGTCGTGAGATTAGTAACTGTCTTTTCTGATGAAGGGTTTCGCCCACCTACCAAACCGAAATGCTAAGGACCCTCTTCCTTTGAACTTCTGAAACTTGCCTTTCATTGAATTAATTGATAGAGGGTCTTTAAATAGGTTGTTACGGTTCCTAAACTCGGAAAGATGATGGTTGTGTGTAATTGGGGAAAATAAAATAACTCCAAAAGTAATGCGCATTGAGGTAAAGTGAGAGATTGAAATACTGACGCTACTGTCATTTACGTAACCGAGCATTTGCATATTCACATTTTGCCCACATTTCATCCAAATTTTCAGTTGCATAGACTGTATAAGCTTCACATTTTTCAGTATCCGCACCTCTCAGAACTATTTTTTATTACCACACAATATTTTTCCAGTATAGTCATTAAACCCCTCTACGAAATTTGATGGCATACTAGCTAATAAATCGAGCTAAGGATAAATTTGGGTTATGTCAGTTTAAAAAAAAACTATATTTATGACGTAGCTCCGCATTCGGCAAGGGTTTCAGTTTTCCGTTTTGTAGCCACTGTAGAGACCAATTGGAAGTTTTACATGTAGAAACGTGAGAAATCATTTGCGCCCTAGACGAGACTGGAACTACCTCGCTTCCAGTTGCTAGCCTACCAGTTACACCATGAAAGCTCGCAAGAGAGAATACTGTGATTTTTCATATATCCATCATATAATTAAACAGCTGTAAATTTTAAATGGCTCAAGTAGTATTCGGATGCATATAAATTGTATAAATTTAAGTATATCAATCAAAATGCTATTTATGTGTTTATTATTTAGTGTCAATCGTACAAAACGTCCGGTTTGTATTTATAAAATCACTAAAGTTATAAGTTAAGATTTAATAAATATTGCAGTGAAATGTTATGCGCATTTATGAATCGATCACCCTTATATTATCAAATGAAATTTTTAATGCTTTCGATAATATTTAGCAACACATTTTGCCCTAGCTTGTGACTGCAATATGCAAGGTTCTGCCCGTGACGATTGTGAACAAATGACTGGACGATGTGTGTGTAAGCATGGAATTCTGGGAATGAAATGTGACATTTGTCCCGAGGGCACAGTTTTGGGACCCGATGGCTGCATGGATGGTAAGTTAAGTCAATTAATTTTATTTAATTTATTATTCAATAATCAAAACTTTAATTTTCAGTAATTTAAAGTTAGACATTTTGTATTGATATTAATAGAACAATTTTATAGCAAATACTTTCGAACACTTGTATTCTAATTCTCAGTTATAATACTGTCTTGTCAGAATTTGCATATATGATGATTCTATGCATGGACACAAGAATGGCAAAGCTTGGCAATCAGGTTACATCAGAGTCTGGGAGTTGTCGTTGCGGAGTAGAAGGCAGAAGAATGATGACGTAGAAGGATTTAGCTTCTAATTGCACATTTTTATTCAATTGAAATAGCAAATCATTTTTTCTTTTAGACGAAATTCTTCAAATCACATATCTAATAGTGATTTAAATTAAATAATATTAAAATTAAGATTTCTGCGTCATAAGTTATTCGGACAAAGGGACGAAAGATGGAAAGAGCATAGCAGGATCTTAAGGCAGCGATAGGAGGAAGAAGTCTGACTAAAAATGGCGCATACTCGGTGCTAATATCAGCGGTTATATAACATGCCAGAATGTTCTCGAAAGTACTGGTCTAGGGGGAAGATCCTGAAATTGCGGAAAGTTAATTAGAGGTTGCCTGTTCGAGGAGAGCAAAGGCATCGTATTTTTGTATATATATATATATATATATATAATATCATGACTGAACAGTAAGAAATTCTTGAGCTTTGTTCAAACATTTAGGGGTAATACATTATAGGTAGTATATAAAAACAATATATTGTTGAAGCTTAGCCAAAAATGATGCTAGAAAACTCTGCAGAAGACAGCAACTTTCGTGTTTGTTTTCCTCCCTAAATATGGAATATAAAAATTAATTTGCACATAAATTATTTATTACAAAATGCTTCATATTTCTTGGAAACATAATTATACTTTTTAGGTTTGTAAGATATAAGGGTTTGTAAGATTTCCTCTTTAATATCATGGTCACTACATATTTTCAATTTTTCATATTAAATGAAGTTTCGTAGAAAATAAAACTCTGTCTAATGAAACCTGCAGTATAAGAATTTGCTTATTTTTTTAATCTTTCTTTTTCCAGAATCACTTGCACAATCTTTTCCTGGGTCATGCTCTCAACTTCACTGCAAATTTGGTGCTATCTGCAAAGAATCTGGAGGAAGATCGCAATGCTTTTGCGAGATCTCTTGTCCCCCAATATCCGCCCCAGCACCAGTTTGCGGATCAGATGGAAATACTTATGTCACTAGTTGCCAGATGAGCCTCTTCAGCTGTCGCTACCAGAAGCCAGTCACTGTAAGACAACAAGGACCATGCAAACCCGGTATGGTATAATGTATTTCTTGCTCTTCAAAGGAATAATTTTCTTATATATATATATATAGAGAGAGAGAGAGAGATTCATAAATGTGTATATGCATGTATGTATGTATATATATATATATACAGAGAGAGATATATATCTATCTATATGTGTATAAATGTTTTAAGAAAAGTGTAGTTTAAATGTATGTTTACAGTTTGTTTCCTATAAATGTCCTAACCATTTTGTATCTTGAAGAAAGTCGCAACCAAAGATAGTACAAGTAAAACTTTTACTATATATATATGCATTTCATGTGTTAGTATTTGCACTCAAAGCATATGTTCCTTTCTATATGTGAAGATGGAAGGACCAAATCATTAATGATGTGCAGTTCATATAGTTTCCATTAATACCTAAATTGTGGACTTCAGAAATATGTTGGTGTAGCAGAAGAAATAAAATACTTCCGTTGAATGAAGAACAGTAATTCTTAAAATGGCATATAAGGAGATAAAGCAAATAACTTAAAGCGTTTCAAAAACTTCGCAGTTTAAAAACGTCGTCGTCGAAAACATTGTGGTAAAAAATAAAGTACCTACTAATCATCGCATGACGATAACATCGCACACATGAGTTTTCAGGTTTGTTTTAAAAACTGTATATTCGCATAATGATTCGGGAGCGCAAGGAGGAAAGAGGAATATTTCTACTTCTGTATTTCACATTTTTGAATGAACTAACAGAATTTTGCTGAAAAGTAAGAAGGAAACTTAAGCATTTAAAAATTGAAAATGAGTAGGAAATTAATGCAACTTTTAACACTTAATAGAATTTTAAATTTACATAGTTAATTAAGAAATATCATTAATAAATTAACCTTTTTTTATAAATTTTTCCTGATAATTTTTCATGCAAAATACAGTCTAAATATGTTTAGGAAATAGAAGATAAATAAGTACATGAGGTTAATTAACTATAAAGATTTAAAATTCTATTAATTGTTATAAGTTGCATTAATTTTATACTCAATTTTATTTTTTAAATTCTTAAATTTTCTTCTTACTTTTTTAGCAAAAGTGTAGTAGTTCGTTCAAAGGTATGAAATGTAGAAATAAATATACCCCTGTTTCTTTCTTGCGCTCCCAAATCAGCATGCGAACATGCAATTACAACTTTTAAAACCTGAAAACTCATATGTGCGATGTTATCGTCTTGCGATGATTTGTAGGTACTTTATTTTTTACTACGATTTTATTACTGATATTTTCGACGACGATGTATTTAAACTGCGAAGTTTTTCAACTGCTTTATTTTAGACCATCATATTTTGTACCACGATGTTTTATAACTGCGATGTTTTCTCTTCGCTTTCTCTTCACCCACGATGTTTTCGCCTTCCGTTGTTTTCTCCGCGACGTTTTCGTCCGCGATGTTACACCACGAAGGCATGCTAAGGTGGCGGGAGAAATACCTTATAACATTAAGCTTTACATACTACTGAATAAATTAAAAGATGACTTGAAAAACTTGAAGTTGTCTATGATATATGAAGGAAAATGTTATATAATAATTAGTATACATTATTACAAAAAATGCAGACCATAAGCACTTTCATTATCCTGGAAAGAAACTTTTAGTACAGAAGGTTGTTTGATTACAGTGAATCGAGATGGTATGAGAATTTCTTTTCTTTTATTTAATTATAATGTAAAGTAAACATGCTCGCTTAATGTTTCTTCACTTAGGAGGACATACCGAATATCATACAAGCTTCTAATGAATTTACAGTTCGAATAGACCCACTCACTTTCAATAGGAGTGAATGTCAGGGGTGTATGCAGGCCAAACGTTTTCAATAATATTTTCATTTTCAAGGCATTTACTCTCCAGATAGAATCAACAAGATCAGGCATTAACAATCATTAGCAGAAATTGTTTCTAGAAACCTTATCTAGGAAAGAAGGATATCACCTATGCAGTGATAAAGAAGTGGTATCTCAAATATTCATTTGACTCAAAGCAGCTATGTATCTCAATAATTTTTTAAACATAAAACTGGACTACGATTCGTCAGTCTTGCAATCCATTATATATAACCCTAAACTCTTATAATCTGGTAATATAGAGAACAATCCTCACACGCGCCCAAAATGAGTTTCAGAGACTGGATATTATTCATTTCGGACATATTTAGTTTAAATAGGTTACAGATAATCTTTTAAGTATCTTGTCTGTTAGAGGCACAATAAACCAAATAATAAAAATACATATATTGTTACGTGCGTACGGGTTCGTTATATATTGAATGCACAAGTCGTAAAAGGTTAACAAAAATTTATTCTTTCCACAAGAAATAAGTTAAAATGCTGAGATATTTCTTCACAGATCTTCGCACAGTATCACAATATCTCAAACGATTAGCAAAAACTCAGTTCAAAACAGATAAAATAGTTCTATCTCACAGCGAAATCGCTACAATCAATACAGCATTAAGTAAACAAACAGCAGTTCGCTTTTTACAGCTACAAGTATAACAGCAACAACAACAACTAACTAACTGAGATGAGGTGTTTCACCTCGGCTTTTATAAGCTTTTTAATTATCAGTAGAACAAACACGATTTTTCTGGATGGCAACAGTAATTACGAGATATTTATTTATTAAGCATGAAATGCACGCGCTCTTTTATTTTTATTGTTATTTTTTTTTCGACGTAGCTTTCTCTTCAAAAATCGTCTGCGTTGCTAAGGCAACATGAAGCAAATCTAATTACAATTCTAAATAAATAGCCAAATAAATGTGAAATTCGTAACATTATTATAATTTTCTCAAAACCATTTTTCAAGATGCCTGGAAAACAAATATTACAGATCATTTTACAAGTTTGGTAGTTAGTTGGTGCTATACGAAAAACTACTTATCTAAGGGAAGAGAATCCTTCGTGGAGGACTTCCTAAATATTACACAACTTATAAGGAGACACGTTTTAACTCTCAATTACTTTACCTTTGAATACAAGAGTTTTTTTTCATCTTGAAGATCGCGCAATTATAGTTCATTTTAAATTAATGAATTGTATCATTATGTACTGCTTAGTGTATTCCTTCTTAGAATCATTTAGTACTTATGCTTATTTCTTAAATAAATATATTAGAGCATTAAAATACTGCAATTCAACATAACAGCATTCATATATAAAAATAACGCTACTCTTATAATTTTATGGAACACATTTTTTTAATATTAATTGCCTGAAATATAGGATTATGTAGTGTATTTTACTTTTGTAGTAAAACCAGAGGGTTGGGATTTAGGCTATGCAGTGAAACGTGCTAGTAAATATTTTTCATTAATTTTCTATATAAAACGAGCTTAATATTGAAAATTGAAATCTTACTTAATTAACAGACATTGCTGTTTATTTTCATTATAAGCGTAAAATTGTCTAGTCAAATATTCGCCATATGACAGAGTAAAATATATTGAAAGAAAGCTTCCTAATGAAAATTTCATAGCAAAAGCAAACATTAACTTTAAGAGCATTTTTAACATGCAATATATTGTTTTTTAAATCTTGCTTTAACATGAATATTTCTTATTAAAGACTTTATTTAGTAATTTATTATTTAATAGTTTTCATCTGCTGAAGGTCTGCTCATGTCTTTTGATTTGTCGGCCGTAAATGGAACATTTAAAATTTAATTTATAAATAAGAATATTTGAAACCGTAATTTAAAAAGATAATCTGAAGTATTTGCAGGAACTAAATAAATGTTTTCAATTTTCTTTTATTATTTGCCTCTCACGTCAGAGTAGAACTTTATTATAAAAATTTTATATTAAATTTCATTTTACTCTACAACTCTTTATTTTCTTAAGTTAAAAGTATGTTTCCTTAATTCTATACAGAGTGTTTTTCTTCAATATTAGTCAAATTAAATTTTAAAATGAGGCAAGAGGCAATCTTATTTTGGCGAAGATTTTGTATATAGAACCATATCGATTTCGAGTGCGATCACATACGAGCCCTCTTTTTCAAAACTAAAAAAGTTTTTGACAAAACCTCCGCTTCTTCAGAAGCGGAACCTCTGTCTTATTTGCTCGAAATCGGTAGATTTTTATTTCAAATGTATACTAAAATAGAAGTGCATTTTTCCCTAATTAAAATTTTTCATTGGTGTCTTTCTTTACCTTTTCAAATTAAAAGTGTTTGAAATGTTATAGGATTGTAAGGCATTGTAATCCTTCGCAAAAATAACAGCAACAAAGCAGTCTGAATTATAATAATTCTGCTACTTCCAGTTTGAACCTATCACAATTCACATATAGATCTGTATGGAATGTTTTCGTCATATTTCCTTCCTTTTTCCCTAGGTGGCATAATAATTGGTGCTGAAGACGTCTCTCCCACTGCGGGACCTGTTAGAAGATCAACTGTGCAGAAAACCACACTTGATCAGTATGAATCTAAATCTACTAGGGATGTTAGCCATTCAGAACAGTTCTATCTCAGTACTGGTCCAACAACATCGAAGACACCAATAGACAGTAAGTAAAAGAATTCAAATATTACCTCCTCCTATTTTTGTTATTGATATAATGGGTTATAAAAAAAATTCCGGTCTGAGAGTTAAAATGTAGTTAAAATGTATTATTAATAATACAACATTTTAACTCTCAGACCGGAATTAACTTATTATTAAAATTTTTGTTAACTTTCCTGAACTCCTCAACTTCCCCTGGCATTTCCTCGCCAGGATGTAAATTTAAGTGAAGTGAATATTTAAACGGATGAATCTTGAAGTTTACTCAGAGCATGTTTTCGCTAACCAGCGCACGTTACGTTTCTGACCTTGTTGTTAGGCGGAGCTGCTGATACGCTTTTTGGCCATTTGAATAATTAACACGCCGTGTAGGTTTTTCGAGTCAACCTAGTTAAGCCGTAACTTAAGGTGCTAGTCTTGCACTATTCTTTTTTTAGACTTGATTTGTGTAACAACGCTTAAGTTCCACCGCAAGTTGCCGGTATTTTTTGTAAAGCACGAAGTACGTACCTTTTTTCATAGTTGAAAATAATGAAGGGTTATTTTCACCCTTTTTCTGAGCTAGTATTATTTCACGCCTGTGCGTTAAATCGCCAGGTTCATTAGTAGGATCTAGATAAGTGTATTTGGCCAAAGAGCGGCAGCTCCTATAAGGAAACATAATTAGGAAAGGGAAACCTTTGAAAAGTATCTATTGTAATGATAGTTTGTAATTCAATTAAATTTACCGAAAGCGCTGCTGAAGAATGTATTCCAAAATTCAGATTTTTTTTCGCTTTTTACACCTTATTTAAATTTAATTAATATAATATTTTAGTAAAGCTTATATTTCTCTTTAATGTAAGTGGCAATTACGAGCAAAAAGGCCCATTCTCTATGCAAACTGATATACTATTGCTTTGTGCCAAGGAATGACAGGAACCAAAACGAGTTAATTTAGACAATTATCAACCATTTAGTTAATATTTGGTTTGTGATTTTTAAATTAAAATACTCAAACAACCGAAATGATAACTGGTGGATATCATGCATAAACAGACGAGGCAATATAGTAAAACAACATATTTAATCCAATATAAAAATTTGTCCAATATAAAAATTTGAATTTCACCCTACCATTGATATTAATTTAAACCATTTGAATATACTATTCATACTATGAAGAATATAAAATCCCCCCAGAAAAGTTGAAGGAATTACAAAATTTTGTTAATTAAATGAGCTTAACTCAAGAAACTATTTCAGTTGTCATAACGAAAGTACCTTTAAATTAAAGAACAAATTTTTCTGCTTCTGGCGGTATAAGTTTGAAGTAAGTAAAATTAAATTAAGTATTTTTAAATCCTGATAATACGTAGGAAATTCACTCGATCCCATTGTCTTTTGCCAAGCGAGTTCAAAAATGAGTGATACGAACGTAGAATCGTAAGTTACAAAAGCCCCAATTAATAGTAAAACAAATTAATACATAGATTAAATAAAATACACATTGTGTAACAAAATTTGGAATACAAATAAATTAATTTTGAATAAGACATTAATTAATTAATTTACTTAATTTCGCTACGCTACAGTATATTAACTAAATATATTCATATATGCGATCCGTTTGGCGAGATTTATCTTATAATTTTATTTCGATGTGTAAAATTCATTATTGCTTAGCAACAGGAACAGAAGTATGTAGATAACAGTTATAAAAAAGTATTAGTTACACTATCAACATACAGCTTATTAAATCAATTGGTTAAGCTGCTTTATGAATATTTTTAGACGCGCAGTTTTCTACTTATTAGTGCAGCTAGAACTTAGAATCTGTGTATGCCAATGATAGGTGCACCATCTGCAGTCGATTAATCACTTCAAAAAGTCAACATTAACTTTTAAATGAAATAAGAGTCTCACAATTCTGTAAAAATAAGGAACATAGTTTTCCGAGAAATAAAATTTTCAATTTAAAATTAATTATCAAACAAAATATGTTGTCTCGTAAAATAATCAGTTCAAGAAAAGCATAATTTAAAATTTAAAAATTAGAGCTACAAACGCTGTGCATAAACCCCGCAAAAAATGTAGGTAAACTGTTGAACAACCGTATACTATTTTCTTGTGTTTAAAATGAAAATTCTCTAATAGAAATTTATAAGACACAAAACAAAATTTTAATACAGTTTTTGTATTAAAATCCGAATAAAGGATTTTTCTTCAAGTCTCAGGTGGTTACTACTGAATTTAATTTTATCATTTAACTAAAGAAATTATAATATTTAACTTTACGCACAAAAATGAGTTACAAAGTTTTTTCTAAGGCTTAACGATGTTTTTAATAAGCGTAATTAATTATATTCTTGGAAGCTTATAAAAAGCTTAATCTTAGTCTTGCGCAATAGGAATTATTAGAAGAAGAAAAGTTACTGTATTTATAAAGAGTTAACTAGTAATAATTTTTAACTGTGTTAATTAACTTATAAAAATTAATTTCAACAGAAGGCCAGCAGAATAAAACATAATTCAACCTCCCTCCTCCCCACTGTTAGGTACAATTCTTAAAATTATATTCTTTTCACTATACTTTTACAAAGCCAGCGGCCTTAATTAAAAAATACAGGTGATTAGGTTTCTGGAGACATTAGGTATATTTTTAAAGCAGGATAGATGAAAACTGAGCAATGCTCTCGCCGGGCCTCGAACCACGGACCTCTCGAATACGCGCCGAGCGTGCTGACTACTACACCACGAAGGCATGTGAAAAAGGGGGAGAAGTACCTTATATACTCCATTTTTAAAGGGACTGGGGATTAGGGAACCCAACCGCCAAATCGCGGTGGAGGAGAACCATCATCTACTAACTTTTTAGTTCGGACGCCACTTCTAGGGTCATTAGGTTCATTAGAAGCAGGAGACATGGAAAATGAGCAGTGCCTCGCCGGGAGTTGAACCAAGGACGTCTCGAATACGTGTCGAGCGTGCTGACCACTACGCTACGAAGGCATGCGAAGAAAGCGGGAGAACCTTATAAGTTAACTAAATCAAAAGAAAAGCATATGAACAAAAATATCATTTTTAGGCCACAGTGGCGGTAGCCTAGAAGGGCTGTTGGTCTCACAACGGCATTTTGTAGCGTTTCACTATAAACGGCGAATCAGTTTTTAAATTGCTGCCACCAAATATTATCGGCCTATATTATATTTAAAGGAAATAAATAATGAAGAATATGTATGAATATTTGTATGTTTTTCGCATTAAGAAAAAGCAGCGGAACCTAGAGCCATCAAATTTTGAATAACGTAATCCTCCACCCGAACATAGGCACCTGGAAGCCCGAATTTTGAATTTTGAATTTGTCTCATTTGTAAAACTTTATTGAATTTTTGATAAGAAACTCAACGATTTTAAAGCGAGCAATGACAGCACTGTACATAAAAAAGTTTTGATCCCCAGCGCGCGAGACAGTCTATCGAAATTCTAAAGACGTGCTGTTTTTAAATATTTTGTGATATTGCTGTTGAATTGAATTTTATGCAATTTAGGTGCGAACAACGTGACATTTAAGAAATAAATGTGACACACTAAACGTTAAGAAAAGTTAATATAAAATCTGCAGAGTTAATATAAAATCTGCGCTTTGAGATTTTATATTTTTAAAAATTATTGTGGGGAAATTTTCAGAAGTTCCGTAATTCTTAATAGAAAATACCTGACAAGGATGGATCTCGGATTTCCAGACACCTTTCACGAAACTGCCAGGAGAGCACAGACAAGTGAATAAAGCAAGTGCGGTCACATTGCAAACTAACTACAGTACTGTTTGTTAGCGGTAGAACAGGGGCCGGTGCTTTATATCATACTGTTAAAGAAACAGCACTACAGCACAAAGCACAAACACACGCTACCTCAAAGGTATATTTCTTATCAGAAAATTAGCTCTTAAGTCGCAAAAGCATTATATTTAGTCTGTGATTGAAAATATTAAGGACAGACGCTTCATTTCGTTAATGGGCGATTGCTTATTGCCCATATACTATTGGAAAGAGGGTCGATTTGAACATCTAGTAAGTACCAGACCATATTGCTCATATACTATAAGCCTCCCTCCTTCCAGCATGCCTTCGTCGTGTAACGGTAGCACCCTCGGCACGTATTTGAGAGGTCTGGGTTCGATTACCGACGAAGACATTGCACGTTTTTTATGTTTCCTGCATGAAAACAACAGTACAAAGTGAGATGAGTTCCATAATTTTGCACTTCCGGAAACTGAATGGCAAATGTCATGAGAAGGTCTAATATCTTGTCTTGTTAGTTAATTAAAAATATATATTTTTTCTTTATTAGCAATCTAGAAACTTTTAATAAAATAATAATTTAAAAAAACTGTACTTGTTGAAATTTTTTTATTACAAATAATTAGAAATATGTCTTAAAAAAATATGAACTTTTGCTCACTTTTATATTAAAAGCTGACTGCTGATGTGAGTCGAAATGCGTGACTTTTATAGAAACTGATGCAACTAAGAATTACAAATACTTATTTTACTCTTATAATAATTAACAAAGAAAAGGTTATTTTCATTTAAATATGAGGACATTTCATTATTTTCTTTACAAGCACAATTTGCCCAACTCTTTAAGCAAACTGCATAAAACTTAAAAGTGTTTTTTTTTTTGGTGGCAAGCTTTTTTTTTATTATTATTATTTTATTTTTATGGAAATTAGTAATTACTTCGGATTTTGTTAAAAAAGTAAACTGAAGAACTTTAGAAATGTGTCGAAAATTTTGAAATGAATGTTAATTAAGCTTGTGTTATACAGAGAAAAACTGCATATTTTTCTCGAAGTTATTAAAAGAATAGTCGAAAAGAATCTACTATTATATGACAGAACTTCTTAACTTTGAACGTAATTTGTAAATTATATACAAATGTTACATCTCATAATATGTTTTACCCTTATGCAGATCCTAATTTAAGTTTAATGTTGATTAATCGAGAGAGATATCTTTACGAGGACTTTCTAAGTGAAAGCCGTGCATATTAACGTTACGTTGGTCCGACTAAAAATTCACTAAAGCAACCTTTTCTCTGAGACAAGAATCCAAATTGGATAATGAATACATAGTTGTCTACATTCAAACATTGGGCTGGCTTTAATTCCAGTTTCAAATTTTCATTTGCTGGTTAACTTTTGACAAAATTTTGTCTGAACTGTGATTTTTGTTAGTTATAAATAAAAAGAGTTTCCTCTCTCGCAAATGCATATGGTGTGGCGCTCGTCTGTCGGCAACTTTCAGAACTAATTCTGTTTTCACGCCGTCTTTTCTTCCATATTTTCATTATTACTTCTACCGAATTTGGTGACATTCAAGCTGATAGACCTAGCTGCCTCTGAATAATGTCAGTTTAAGAATAAACATGTTATATATCCAAAATTGTAGGAACTGTGCAGTGCTGCACACTGGTAAGCAATTTGTTGCAGACTCAAAGAAAAATCTGTTATAAATACCAACTTCAAAAATTCCGAAACAAAAATCTGAAACTTTTCAGATTTTACATTACGCCCAAAGGGGCTTTTTTTAGCGTTTCGTGTGTTACCTTTATTTATTAAATATCATGCTCTTCGCACTTAAACCACAAAATTCAGTGCAACAGCAATATCGCAAAATTGTTTTAAAATGGGCTTATCTTTAGAATTTCGAATACGCAGTCTCCCGCGCTGGAGATAATTTTTTTACAGTGTTGCCATTGCTCGCTTTGAAATCGTTGAGTTTGTTAATCAAAAATTCTTTAATGTCTTACAAAATATGAAATAGATAATAAAACAAATTCCAAATTAGGGCTTCCAGATGCCCATATTCGGTGGAGGATTATGTTATTCAAACTTTGATGGCTTTAGTTAACGCTCTTTTATCACAATGCGAGAAACGTACATACATTTATGCAGATTCTTCATAATTTAATTTCTTTAAATACAATACAGGGCTGTAATATTTTGTGGCAACGGTTTGAAAAGTGAATCAACGCAGAAAATGAATCGACGCAAAATACCAAAACGAAATTAATTGCCCTTCTGGGCTAACGCCCTTAGGGCTAAAAAATCCGTGAAATACCAGAATACTGAAGCGTCATCTGTTGTGGGTTGTTAATTAAATTTACTGATACTACCTGTGTAACAAATTCTCCGACCTTATATCAATCACATAGCCTAGAGCCTAGTATACACTCATATAGTGACCAAGAAACTCTTTTCTTGTGAGCAATCTCTCACACAGTCCATACCTTGATGTATTTAAAATTATAGGAACTTTATTACAATAAATATGTAATAGAAATGTGTTCGAGGATTGTGCAAAATTGTTTCTGGAACCCGCCAATATGAGATCATTGTCTTAGATTATTTAGCTGACGTATTAAACGTAATATTTTTTATGATGAAATTGAAATAAAGAGGCTGACATCCTAAATCCTTAAGAGTAATAATATCGTAATCATCCATAAACTCTATTAGAATAATGTACTATACATACATTGCGTTAATTTTAAACTAAACATAAATGTAAAATTGTATATAAATCTGATGTATTAATAAAACTCTTGTTAAACAATTATCAAGAAATGCGTTTATCGCTTTCAAATTATTCAGTTTATTACACTCTCACAGATGTCATTAATCTGAATCTTAAACTTCGATTTTTTTATATTTGCTGAATGGCAGTAGTTTGAGAATTGACTGTCTGCAAATCTGCGTGCAAAATAAAGGGGCAGTTGCGATACTTATAAAAACACCTGGGTGATAGATGTCTGAGAAGTTAATTTAGCTGCAAAAATTTTTTTAAAATGCTAAAAGCATCTAAATAACTTGAAGCTATTAGACTAATGTGCTGCAGAGATCGAGAAATGAGATTAATCCCCACAGATGTTTAAAACGTAAAAATATATATGAAGCTACGCTCAAAAGGCATTTCTTTTATCTCCTAACTTTGTTCAACATGTTATTCGGCAAAGCTTCCAGCGTACACTAAGTAAAATTACACAGAGATTAGGGCTTTACTAGTAAGCCCCTCGAATCTCTGACAAATCACAAAATGCTTTAAATTAAAATGACCAGCCAGCGTGCCTATGTCTTATACAACATTCAACCCTTGTTTCCAATCCCAAATGATCCGCCTTGAATAATTATTTGATGTGTTAACACTGATGTTAACTCTCACTGAATGCAAGTACGGAACTAAATTTTCTGATTTCTCAGTGTTAATATAAACTCGTCTAAGGCACAGAGAGAATTGAAATTTTGAGACAGCTCAATGATCTATGTCCCTCATAATGTTACTGATGACTCTCATTTTCGAAAATATTACTTGTAAACGTAACGCTGTATACGTAAACACTGTAAGCGTAAACACTGATCACTGAGTTTGACTATAGTGGTTTAAAATCGAAATGCCATTTTATTTTCATTCTCTTACGTATGTATGCATATTTTTAAATGTAATCTTTTTCCTATGTTTGTAACATGATTATTTATTTTACTCAACTGATGCCGAGATTGCAGTAATTTTTTAGCAGTTCAGAATGGCAACAAGAAAAGCAGATAAACCAAAACTTATAAAATAAAATGTATTACTGAAGTTCTTTTTTCAAGTTTTCTTTTAGCTAAACAAGAAGTACGTAGTTATTACTTCTGGAATAACTGCCACTTGCTTACGGATGCACATCGAATTAAAATAGTGTACTTAATATTTTCAGAGGTACGGTTAAATGAGCTTAACAAGAGCTTAACTTTATAAAACAATATGAATTATTTAAAACTGTGAATATGATTCAAATACATGCATTCTTCTAGGAAAATGAGTAATGCAGATTGCGTTTTCCATGAGAAAATAGATATCTTAAACTATCCTTTATATCCAAACCTTCATCTACAGTAGCATCTTTTTATGTCTGATTAATTTGCCAAATTAGGAAATATTTATTTAATTCGAAATATCGCAACTATATGTTTTCAGAATAATAGCACTTAACGTCGAATAACGCGTATTTTAAAATTTATATAAGCCTTTAAAAGCAAAATCTAATTCCGAAGGACAAAAATCTTTAGAATTAAAAGGCATAGCAATGTAAAAGGAAATATTGTAAAAGGTATGGTAAGAGCACATTCTTAAAATTTATCTATTAAAAATCAATATGTGAGAGAGTATGTCAATGTATAGTAGGTCATTTAAGCTGAAAATATAAAAGCAGAAGTATTGCCCTGAACTTTGTTCTTCAGGAAAGCATATATATGAACATGATATATGAAAAACTAGACACACTGGCGATGACAAAAATGTGTACTTCCTGGTAAAGCAATTTATCAAATGCCTTCTTTACTCTGTTACTCAAAGGTAATTGCGATAATTGTTAAACTCCATCCTATGTCAGGATATGGAATTGTTGTTACCAAAGGAAAGAGGTATTTCCTAATCAATGCTTTTCATTGCGTCGTGGTTTAATCGATTTACTTCTGTTTTTAATGGTTTTTCAACTAGACATCTGAGTGATTGCCACTGGATTCTTTTCTACGCAAGGTAATGTCATCCATCTTTTTTTTTAAACTTAATAATCACGGCAAATACTTTGTCAATTTCTTATTTTCGGATGTCTTTGAAATATCTTAGTTTACTTATTAGTCAAATCTCAGAATTCTGTCACTCTGGCTAATGATTTGAAAGTGAACTTTGAAATCCTTCAAATGTCCATGTAAGTTGCTTTAATTATTGTATTATTCAATATATTTGTTCTTTAACAAAGAAACAGGGGCATTTCCAGTTTTCATCGTGAAGTCAATTTTTAAACATTTATTTTAAAAAAATTAAGATTTATTTTTTAGTCCAAAGGGGCAATTTGCTGAGAAGGACTATTAATTTTTTTGGCATTTTACGTTGATTCACTTTCTACGTTGATTCACTTTTCAAGTTGTTGCAACCAAATATTAGAGCCCTGTATTATATCTAAAGAAATTAATTAATGAAGAATCGGCATAAATATATGTATGTTTCTTGCATTGGGGTAAATGACGGTACCTAGTGCCATTAAATTCTGAATAACGTACGTTTTCACTCGAGTATGGGCATCTAGAAGCCCAAACTGGTAATTTGAAATTTGTTTTATTATCTATTTCCTATTTTTTAAAACTTTGAATTTTTGATTAACAAACTCGACGATTTCAAAGCGAGCATGGCAACACTGTACGGAAAACAATTATCTCCAGAACGAGACTGTGCATCGGAAATTCTAAAGATATGCTCATTTTAAAATGATTTTTCGATATTGCTGTTGAACTGAATTTTATGGTTTCAGTGCGACAAACATGATATTTAATAAATAAAGGTAATACACAAAACATTACAAAACGCCCCTTTGGACGAAACGTAAAATCTGAAAGTTGAACTCTTAGCAATGAAGAACTTCTATAAAAGGGTATTCCTAACGAAAGGGAACCAAATACAATTCTTTAGAATGTAATTCTCCCACTGAAATTGCTTATTGATTGCTTGTTTTGCGTATATGACAAAGCATATGAATCCAGGGCTTTCTAGAAGAGCTGCTTCTTATTTATGGTATAAATGACGAAAAAAAACCTGAAAACAACCATGCAGCCCATTTGCAAAGACCAGAGCTACTTTAGATTACTAAGAATACTGCTTGTGTGGAGGGAACATAGGAAGTTCATGTTATTCGTATAATTCCGAAACTTTTTCGTAGGAATAAATTATTTAAAAGTAAATTATTTTGCTTACTAAAGTGTAAAATATTGCTGAAGTAAAAGGCAAGATCAAAATGTCGCATTAAGCAGTTACCTCTTCAAACACGATAGGTAAATTTGTAATAAGTTATGACTATGAGTAATTGATGAATTTTGGGATTTAAGCAAAGTGACACGAAACGTAGACTAACGTCTTATCTGTGTTTCTACTTAAAGAAGTTTAACTGTGTAATATATTTCCGGAACCCTCCAGTAATAGACGCAAGACGAAAAACAGTGACAAACTTGTGATAATACTCAATGCTGTGATGGCTGAGGACATAATATAACATTTAATTTCCATTATTGGATGATAAATTAAAAAAATTGTCTACGATCTCTCAGATGAATAAAATATTTTGTTATTTAGATTTTTTTCATCTGTTGCCAAAGGATGTGAAAAGGTGTTTTAATAAGAACATTATTAGACTAGCTTGTATTTTTAACTAAATAAACTTAATGCTCATGAAGAAAGTTACGTCTTAATTAGAGCCGATCAAAGAGGGGATTTTTAAACTCAATTTGATTTATTCTAGCTGCACTTGATTTAAATTAGTTTTACCACTCTCTATGAAATATACATATCTTCTCAAAGAAGTGAATATATAGTTTAAAAATATTGAAAGCATCAGCAACATTATTTACTGTCTCTGAAAATGGGTTGTATCGTTGCCAGGCCAGCTAATTTGCTGCAGAACAATAAGCGCAATAAATCTGACACTTTTGTACTTGTAATTTGCTGTGTTTTTAAGTCCATAAAATTATTACCATAAAATTGTTCACTGGCTAACAATAAGCAAACACTAAATCTGGTAATCCAAGACTTAATTAAATGGAATAAGTGTAAGAGTTATTTGTCAAGAAATTCGCTTTTGATGTAGGTAAGTTTAAGTTCACGTCTGTAAATATCTATTTGATCCTCCTTTTAAATTTACAAAGATCGTTTAGATGATAAGGTATCAAATTCTATGATTATTGTACTAGTTACATGAAGCTTAAAATGCCGCATTAGTTCCTTTATCAGGAGGAATATTACCGAGCTCTTTAGAAAGGAGAGAGCTAAAGCCATGGAGTAAAGCAAATTTTCGCCTTGGAGAACTGAAAGATTTAAAAAATGGTGTTTTAAATTAATGAGGCTATAAAAAAGTATAAAAATTTTAATGAAACTGAGAGTGAAAAATTTAAAGTAATATTTATTTCACAAAGCAATTAAGAAAGACATAAGTGAAAAAAATGGATTGGTAAAAATTATAAATGTCTTGTGGTCACAGCTTATTAAAACTTATTGGCTCTCTGGTTCCAAAGATCTGAGAGCTAAATCAGAATAACCATAGAATAGCGTTTGACTTAGAATCCTATATCGTGTACTTGTAATGTCTTTGCATTTGCTTCGCTGGAGAAATACTTCAAGTGGATCTACACTCTAAGTATTCTGCGTGAATGGAACTCAATTCAGATGATCTAAGATAACAGTTTCGGAAATAATTTTAAATGCAACAGATGAGCTTTTATACGGAAGTATCTGATTTTCTGTGGAACAAGTGATTTCATAACTGTAGTTCAATTTTTGAACAGTTGTATTGCACACATGCTTCAAAATTAGCTTGCAAAATAATGATCTGAGCTAATTTCTTCTTCTATATTGCGTAATTTCATGATGTAATTAGAAGGACGTCCGGCTAGGGAACGGAAGTTTGGAATTTAAGTCCAGTTGAGGACATCACTAATTATTTCTTATGTTTCCTGACTTCGAGTATCTACAAGTGGCGCCTGAACTAAAATATGGAGGATGATAATTTATCCATCCCAGGATTTGGAGTCTGCTCTCCCTTTAAATTGGAGCGATAAGGTATATTCTTCTTACCGCGTGCATTCTTAGCGTAACTGAAAGGGCTGTTTTCACAGTTCTTGCTTCAATAAATCTAATGACTCTTCAGTGCGATATGTAAGTCATTTTAATTTGAATAAGGTTTGTACATTATATTACGCTGCAAGCTGAGATTCTTTTAAGTATAACTACAGTAATGTTAAAGAAATTTAATTTGATTACATTCTGTGTAAAATGTTTAATTACTTAGTAGAAAATCATCCTGAATATATTACATATAAGAAATAATTCACGAATGGAAAAAGATAGCCATTAAAGCTCAGTAGGTATGTTAAGATTGCTTGAGTAAAAATGTTTTATAATTGTTATTGCTGCAAGGCTATCATGTGTTTTGTGCCTCCAAATGTAATGAGATTTTCATTTTTTAAAATAATGCCAGCACAAATGAGGACGTTTGCTAGTTTTGAAAGAAGATGAATTTCGAATTCAAAAAAATATTCCAGAGCAGGATTTTTCTCCATGTAATTTAGCCTGCCTGTCAATGCAGTTATTAATATCACTCATAAATCTTAAGAAAGAAAATGTTTTATAAAATCAACTGTCTATGTGAAAAATATGTATTTTAGTAACTTTAGATTTAAGCAGATATCATAGTGATTTAGGAATATAATTCTAAAAAGACACAGATAAAAATCCTCTATACCTCCTATCACATTTGAATGCACAAAAAATTCCATATGTTATATTAAAAATCTTATAAATGTAAGTCGGGTTTTTTAACCTTAATTCTTTTATATTAAAGGCAAAAGTGTAAACTAGGTTCCTTTCAAACTATTTTCACTTATGCTTCTAAAATATTCTCGGTTCGTGTCTATTCTAAGCATTCATCTACCTTAAACTGCATATGTTTTCTTAAAATAAAGGTAATTCCTAGTAATTTTATTTAATATTAATTAAATTATAATATTAATTTAAGAAGAAATATTCCTTTAAATATATTTATGTTCAATGACAGAGGTTTTATAATAATATCGTCTCTGTCTACTTTCGGAATTTTTAAAGATAGAAAACTCATTATAGCAGTTAAATTAACATTAGTAAACAATGCAGAAAGGTAAATCCTAACTAACCCTTTAAAATTGTTTAATTATAAAAATATTCATTTCCATAATATGTGCAAAGCCATCATTAATTTATAAATGTATTAAAATAAAGGAGTTTGAAACGAATTCTTAGCTGATTAAATACAGGAATAAATTTCGAAAATTTTAAGAGATGTTCCTTGGAAAATCGCCAAACTATTTCGATTTCTTAAAGAAAAAAAAATTTGAATTAGATTCTAATAGGATTTACTCTTTTTTTTCCTGTCGCTCGGTAATTTGAAATAAAAAATATTCTTTTTTGCTGATATTTGAACGATAAATCTTACCTTTTCTCGACATTAATCTTGTTGATCTGAGCCAAATCCTAGCAACAGAATGACGCATATAACTATGAATGGGGAAATATATTTCTACAAAAGAAAAAGACATTCATTTTTTTTTCTTTTCCAGATACACCCGTAGAAATCCCAGCATTTTCTGGATCTTCTTATTTGGAACTTCCTAAACTCCAAGCATATACGCGTCTTTCTTTAGAACTGGAATTCAGGTCTTTCGGCAGCAATGGCATCCTTTTATATAACGGGCAAACGCCCTCCGGAGCTGGAGACTTTGTTTCCCTTTCCGTTAAAGATGGTTTCGTTGAATTCAGGTAAGGAATTCTTGCTGATTTATTTGCTCGCAGAAAGTATTTTTATAAAAAGGGTACGTAAATACGATGGTGGACCAGTTTCTAAAAAATTTATACGTAGCTTCTTGTTGCAGATGGATTCACCTAGGGAAAATGAAAAATAAAAAAATAAATAAATAAAAGGCATCTTTCTTCACTGTATAGCATATCAAATTTTCCTTTTTTTTACCAGCGGGCTGTAGCTAAAGCAAAATTTATACATTCTACGTACACCTGAAAGGAAAATGCATAAAAACATTTCAATATGAATAAAATCAATTCATTCTTTCCAGGCAAGAACCAATTCGTATTTTTTTGTCGCCAAACCAGCAAAAACAAAACTTTTGATACTTCTAGTTAATACATATGATGGCATGATTTAAATTTCTTGTAATACAACAACTTTTCAATATCAATAAAATAATTAATCTGGCAATAACACATTGTGTCAATTATCCTAACCCGAAACAACAATGTTGGCAACAGCAACTATTTATTTAAAATTGCGTCATTAACGAAAACTTATCAACCTACAATGACATCACATGCAATCACGTGCTTTCTTCAACGTCAGAATACGGCTTAATATAACAATAATGTATTTAATGTTTGGCAACCTCTATTTTATTTCATATTTTTAAAAACTTTCAAATTTTGTATTAACAAATTCTACAATTTGAAAGTGAGCAGTGGCAACACTTTTTGAAATAAAGCGGAGAGCTAGAGACTGTTGCCAATCGGAAAAATGAGTCGGAGAATTAGGATTTTCAGAGTTTTTAATTAATATCCCGACTGATTAAAATCGTACGAAGATGAGAATAGTTGAAATAGCTTCTACCGCATTTTTGAAATAGGGGAGTACCTCTCTTGAAACAAACTCCCCGCCGTTCCGGAGAAGATGATGCCACAAGTAAACAAACAGACAGACGTGCAGAGATTTTAACAATATAGATTTCCTACCAAATTTTTCTTCTACTCTAAGGTAATTGCATGTTTTTTCTTCTTGAGCCCGTTGTATTAAATTTTAAATATACGAGGGGTGATCCAAAAAAAAAACGTTTACAAGGCAAATGAAAAAGTATTTATTAACAATAGAAACAAGATACAAATGGGAATCAAGAGACACATCTGGCCTTCACTTTTCCACATAGTCGCCAAACCTGTTTAGGCATTTGTCAGAACGTTCGACCAACTTGTTTATCCCGTCTTGGTAGTAATCAGGGCCCTGCTCATTGAGCCATTTCTCGGCAGTTGTTTTCACTGCATCGTCTGAGGAGAACCGTGTTTTCGATAAGTATCGCTTCAACGTCGTAAAAATGAAATAGTCACTTGGAGCCAAATCATGAAGTGTTGGCCGTCTGAATGGTATCGCTGAAGAAATGTGAGGCTGCACATCATTTGAGTGGCCTTATGCTCCGCAGACAACGCATGTGGAACCCAGTGGGCACAAACTTTGGAATATCGCAACTCATTGGTTACGATACGCTGAACGTTACCATAACTCAGGTCCAACTCTGAGGCAATCTCACGCATGGTTACTCGTCGATCCCTTTGGATGATTTCTTCAACACGTGCCGTGTTGATATCTGTCCGTGAAGAACTTGGACGGCCGCTTGCTTCCATATTGCGGTTTTCCACATGCTCGCTCCCTGCCTGCTTGATAAGAACGACACCATTTCGCTACCTGTTGTCTACTCATTGCTTTATCTCCGTATACCTCAACGATTTGTCTGTGAATTTCGGATGGGGCCACATTCTTGGCCCATAAGAATCGAATTACGGCTCGCACCTCTATGGAGACCACTTTTCTAGACGTCGTGCCATTCCTGTCGCTCTTAAGTGTCTGCGTACTGACGCTACTTAATCGTAGAACCGCTGTAGGACAACTAGCGCCATCTGTCAACCACCCTGGGTAGAAATATTCGCTCCACAATTATTACGTTTCAAATGCTTCTGCTTTCGATCAAATCCGATTGACGAAATTCAGCATGAGCTTTCCATGTTTCGAAAGCGCGACTTATGATACGTATTAGATTTTATATAGCGTTGCTCTAATTTTGACACAAAATCAAACTTTTTCTGAAAAGAAATGAAACTTTTTCCATATTTCGCTTCTACGGCTCAAATTATACCAAAATGCGAAGTTTTGTAAAAATCGCGCGAGTAGATTTTAAAAAAATTAGTTCCTAAAATTTTAGCTAATCAATGTTAATTGAATTTAATATATATTAATTAATATCTCTTTTTCATGAACTTATTTTAACAAATTCGTATTTTTAAATATTTTTTATAAATTTTTCGAAAACATTTTTGGATTATAACCTATAACATTTTTATCATCACCTTAAAGTAGATGTATTTCTAAGCATACCTGCGAAAAATTAAAGTTTTTTTTATTTAACATTTACTAAGATATACGTGAATTTACATATTGGCGGGTTTTGAAATTTTGCATATTTGTTATAAGCGATAATAACGCCAAATGTGGTTCACGCACTCTGTTAAAATTATTTCAAAGTCTGAGTGATGCCTTTTTTCCCTCTCGTGTACAATGAAAAAAAAAGAAAGGAAAATAGATTTCTATAATTAAGAAGTTCGCCAAGTGACTTATTCCTGGAGCAAACTGAAGATAAATTTTTAAATTTCTCCATACATTTCTCCAAAAAATTTCAAAATTTAATATCTACGCATAATTTCAGTCGTAGAAACAAAATATGGAAATCATTAATATGTCATTTCAAAGAAAGTCCGATTTTATGTCAAAATACCTATATTAGAACAATGCTACATATAAATCTAATATATATCCTAAGTCGCGCTTTCGAGACATGAAAAACTGAATTTGAATTTAGTCAATCGGCCCGGTAGAACGGGAGATAAAGAACTGTCCCACTTTTTTTCCCGGTGTATACATTTATCAGTAAAACTTTATTTACGTTTGTATTATAAAAAAGGTTATAAGGAACTATACTACATTTTGGTGCCTGTTGCCGTAGAGGAGTGTTCAGCTACTTTTGAAAGATCTGCTTTTTGATTCCCAGCCAGGACACTGAATTGATTTTTTAATGTATGCTGTTCATAAAAACCTTATAGTCTGTGAAAACCTAATGCCTATCAAAACAAAATATCCTTCACGAGTAATTAGTGCAAACAAGAATAAAATATTTGCCTAGTGATAGTGCAGATATATTTAAACAAACATAATAACAATCTATTACTGTTATCATACATTCTTTCTTCTGTAATTCACAGAAGGAAAGCTGACAGGGTTTTCAAAGAATAATAAAAAAGGTATAATAAGATAAAAATAAACTGATCTGCGTACTACGTGACTTCCTTGTAAGAGTATTAAATATACACATTTTTTTTGCTGCGTTTGAATTTAGCTTATTTCTTCGTATTCTTCTAAGCTCATTAACCAATCCCTCAAGGCAAGTTGAAAATGCCATCAAAAATGGCAAATTTTGAAATTAAATTTCTCAGTCAATTTTTGTCGTACGGAAGTTAAACTTCTTGTATTTTCTTTTCTCATAACGAGTTTATATCTTCCCTAAATATATGTACAGGAACAGGCAAACCCTATAACGAATTAGATTTCGTTATTTGTCCAAAATGAATTTATTTTTAAACTTAAAATTGCTAAACATGAATACTTTTGTCATTTGTAGCACTTCTAGTATTGGAAATATATGTCTATGACCAATGATCGAGAAATTAAAGGCTGGGTAACGGCTTTTAAGCCGCAATAATGTCTCGCATTCTTTGGTAACATACACTAATGAGATATAAAAGACTGTGTGAGGAGTTATCATCAGAAATTAGTTACGAAAAAAGTCGGAAGAAGGGTGTAAAGAACTCTTTATTAATTCAATATAATTTTACAGTTGGTAACACTTTGGCGTACATGAAACCCAACACTTCTGGATTAACTCAAAAGGTAACGATGGACCGAAATGTAATAAGTCCCTAAAGACTCACAGGATAATTTAATGCGCAGGAAGGCTCTGACACGCAAAAGTCGGCGTAAACAAGCCTAATAGCTAGAAGCCCTCAGCGCAACAGAAATTTGATCGCTAAGTGGCCTTCAAGCAGGCATAACACGATTTAAAATCACTTTCAAAAACTTTTCCTTAAAATACTACTTCTTTCTACCTCATTTGAATAATACGCGAGATAGCTTATTAATATTCTGGCAAGAAAACGTGGGTGGAAAAACGAAAATCAAAGGAAATTTGCTTTAAAATAAAATACCTGATGTGTACACCACATGAATTCCTTGTACGAAATATTTAATTATACGCGTTTTTTGCTGCTTTTCATTTAAACTTATTTCCTCGAATTTCATTAGAAATATGTTTCTGATTCAATTAATCCCACTCTCACTTCGCGACAGGGCAAAAATACATTAAAAATTCAAAATAAACTGACTTACGTACATTAAAAACTGACTTACGTACTACGTTGTCCGCGCTACGCTGAGTGGACGCTATGGGGTAATTTAAGAACTTGAATGATAATTCCAGAATGGATTAAACATAATTTAATTCGCAATAATAAAAGAACTTTAATTCGGAATAATAAAAACACGTTACTTTGTTGTTGCGAAGCTTAGTTTCTCTAGATTGGCAACAAATCCACTATTCTGCCAAGTTTCAAATGTAAACAAATATGGCTGCTATGGCAAAAGAAAGAGTCGCACTTAAACAACTTTTAAATTGTTGTTAGTTCTCTAACTATAACATGCAGGTTAACTAAAGACATAAAAACCTTAACCGGAAGATAATAACAACATAATTCAATAATTTTTTAAGCAAAAAAATGCACCATTTGCCAACATATAAGAATATAAACTGAGCTCACGGAACCGAGTAACAGAGTAAGTATGTACATGCGTATACACTTTTGGTGCGCCCTATTGCCACCAAAATGGGAGGTGCACAACTACATGCTATAGCAGTCCTATATACACAATTTCAGCGTTTTAAGGTTACTCATGTTTTAGTTACGCGAGATATGTGCATACATACGTAGGTACAGACGCCACAAAAAAAATCTGTTCTGACTCCATTTTAAATCAGTTTTATAATTCGTTTGGGGAAAAAGAGTCTTTTATTCTGACCTTACGTACAGATGCTATGCAAAAACATCGTTAAATTGCATTCGATAGCCCTCAAACTGGTTATTTTCGTTGAAATATGGTACTCGGAATTTTTTATGATTACAGTAGTCCTTTTACTTCGTGCAAGGAAGTAAAATTCAGCGTCTGATAAATTAAATGAATATCCACAACGCTTTTTATACTGGCCTTATAAAAAAAATGCAGAAGTAGTTCTTATAGCAGTCCCATATACAAAATTTTAATATTCTACAACTACTCGTTTTTGAGTTACATATATGCGTACAGACGTTAGGAAAACGTCCAGATGTCAAGCGAACCAATAATCAAAATAGATTCAGAAGCCGTCAAAATGGTTATTTTTATTGTAATATGAAACCCAAAATGTTTAGGGATTACAACACTTCCTTGACTTCTTACAAAGTAATAAAAAAGGCATAATAATGAGGCATTGTTTTTGTTTGCCATTTTTTCACTTCTTTTACTTCCTTTAATGAAGTAAAGCAAGTATTGTAATCGCGAAAGTTCTCAGGTATCAGATTTCAAAGAAAATATGCATTTCAACAGCTCTCGAAACCGTTTGAACGATGTTTTTGTGCGGCACCTATACTTACAGCAGAATAAAGCATTGTTTTTGGCAAAGAGGATTATAAAATAGATTCAGAAGAGATTTTTTTCGACGTCTGTATGCCCATATGTATATATCTCGCATAACTCAAGAACGATTAGACGTATTACGTTTAAATTTTGTATATAGGACTGCTATAACGTGCAGCTGTGCACCTCCCTTTTATATATATATACATATATATTATATGCCCACTCTGTTACCTGGCTCGGTGAGCTTAGTGTTTTATTCTTATATGTTGGTAAAGTATACATTTTACGCTTTAAAAGTGATTGAATTACGTGGCTTTTATGTTTCGGTTAAGATTTTTATGACTATAATCATTCTGTATGCAGTAGTTATAGAATTATCAATAATTTAAAAGTGGCGAGTTAAGCCTAATGAACCGCCGTTTGTTTACATTTGAAATTAAGTAAAATAGAGAATTAAGTGAATTTCTGCATCTTCAGTGTCTTTTTGCCGAATGGGACGAAAGTTTTGTTTTGTGCACCGAAAAATCTGCTTTGCTGCTGCTGGCTGAATTGCTTGTTTTTGCGTAGAAACTAATTTTAATTTAAAAAAAAAAAATATTTGGAGTTTTATGTTGATCTGTACTTTACAATTTTTAATGAATTTGTTTTGAGTTTTTATATGTTTTTGCTTTGCCGAGAAGTGAGAACTGAATTCCTGAAATAGGAATTATATCTCTAATGAAATTTAAAGAAATAAGTTTAAATGAAATGCATCAAAAATTGTGTAGAATTTAATAAGGCATACAAGGAAATCATGTGGTGTCTACATCAGATATTTTAGTGTAACTCCTTGGATGTACGAATATATGTGTAATAGTAAAGTCGGCAGAAGAAATAGTTCCTCAAAGTATTACTTCGATTTACTAGCTTATGAAAATTCTAATTAAACTATTTGATGTTAACGTCATTAATTAACAGAATGAAGAAGCTATTTTTGATAATATAAACCTATTTGACGAAATTAATTATTTTAAAAACCTTCTGCGTCTATTTAGTGATAAATTCTGTGCAGAAATAGAGTGCATGAATATTCAACAAAATGCTTGTAGTTGTCAGAAATATTTTCAAAACTAACATTTTTCTAAAATATTTTATGTCCCCGCATAAAGATTGTGATGCAATTTTATTTCAGAAAATGGTAAAGGGTAGCACGATTGACAACACCAAAAATTAACACTTTACGCATTAGATACAAAGAATATCTGTAAGCTACGATTAAGGAGTTATTAATCCTACTATGTTTCATTATGTAATATTTTTCTACATATTGTTACCTACTGTTATTAATTTTCCCAATTGTCATTTTGATAACATTGTAAAATTGCCAAACCTGTTTGTTCCGTAAATGCTTTGATTTCTGTAAGAAAAGAATATTTCTTTCTTTATGCTTTCATTATTCTTACCAGATATTTCTGCTAAAAATTTCGGGTATCGTATTTCAAAGGAAATGTTCATTTTGACTGTTCTCGTCTCCATTTGAGAGATTTTTTCTTCATGGCGTCTGTACGCGTGCATAGAAAAAAGGACTCTTTTCTCCGAAACGAAATTGAAAAATGGATTTAAAAGGGATTTTTTCGGGACGTCCATGCTAACATGCTTACTTTCGTACGTAATTAGAACGTACGAAATTAGAACGTACGTAATTAGAACGTATCACGCATAACTCAAAAACGATTAGCCGTAGAACGTTGAAAATTTATATTTGGATCTCTTATAATATCTAGTTGTGCATATTCGTTTTTATGGCAGTCGGCACTACCAAACACACACACACACACACACACACACATATATATATATATATATATATATATATATATATATGTATATATCCCCCCCCCCACCCGATTACCCGGCCTTTATTTTCGCTGTCGTTGGTCGTAGATATTTAATTCAAATTACGGAAGTACTTTAAATTACGAAAACGTTCATGTTTGGCAATAGCAAATTTAAAATTATTTTTTAGTAAATAGCGAAATCTAACTTTTAAGGCGGTTTATCATTTTTATACTTATATTTGGGAAGTTTTTCATGGTAGTGATGAAAAAATAAACACAGAAGTTTGACACCATTACTAAAAAAATTGACTCGGATATATAATATCAAAATTTGCAATTTTTGATCTCATTTTCAACTAGCCTGATCGGTTAAATTAGTTAGAATAATTCGAGAAAAAAATTTTTAGATGAAGTACAAAAAAAATGTGTATAATTTAATATGTACAAGGAAGACAGTTGTTGTTTCAGGTTATTTATTTCATTAAACCACCTTATTTTGCAACTTCAGGTAATATATAAACGAATAAACGGAATAATTTAGATAAAGGTAAAATGTGCGTAACATAAATGTAAGTTTTAGTTATCAGTTCGTGTTGTAAAGTGAAATGCACTAAAGAACTGAAAATGCCAATTTATAGGAAAAAGAAGGCATAAAATGGTTTCTCAAATATTAAATAATGGTCTCCCAAATATTAAAAACACTACCTATACATATTTTTTATGAATTTGGTTTCGTAAAGAACTTGAATTAATAATGTATAATATGTAAGTTTTTGTCATGTTATGTTTAACTTATTTAAAACAATAACAGATTTTAATAATTGAAACAGAAATAAATTATTTACCACAGAAGCAAAATTTGAGCATCATCTAAGAAACAATGCATGCACTGAAAACAAAATTCAATTCTAGTGATGAACACGAAGACAAAACAGCAATAAAATTCTCATATCTCCATTTTTCCAAAACAATAAAATAACCATAGTCTTCTTTGAAATACAAAACAATATTTTTACTTATACTAATGACAACCTAAATTGAACGCTTCAAGTGTTAATGTATGCTTAAAAAATGAGCATAAAGTGAAATTACCTAAAATTATTTTGTATTTTAATTAATGAATGTGAAGGAGTTTTAGATGAAAACTTTAGCAGTAATAATAGTTTATTTTTATTTTAAATTGTTTCGAAATTATTTCGACTTAAACAGGAAATTTAAATATTCTTCTATAACATAAAATCTTAATTGAAATCCCATGATTACCATTTATTTATATCTAACAATTTTCTTCTCTTCTTTTTCTCGCTAATTCTATTCAAGGTACAACCTAGGTAGCGGCCCTGTAATCCTGAAGTCCCCACACCGGCTGCAGCAGGGTCGTTTTCATCGATTAGTTGCCAAGCGATACCTCAGGGATGGTGTTCTTACACTAGACGGTCAAGAAGATGTTGCAGGCCACAGCGAAGGAACTTTGAAATCTTTAGATTTATCAGAGAATATGTTTTTGGGTTACATACCTAATGAAAATAAAGGGTGAGTTCTTAAATATAATTTTAATTCATATGTAATGATATTTATAAAAAATATAAATAGCTGATTTTATTTTTGCTTACCTTAAATTTAGACGTTTATTATTATTATTTACGTGTTTCGCTCTAAGGCACTACACAGAAGAAAGGGATACCTTCGTGGAGGAATTTCTAAGGGAAAATGGCTCCCATTAGCACTTTACACATGGGGAAAGCCACGAATGATCCCATGCAGCCAGCCCGTTCGCTGGATTCGGACTGAACTACTAGTGTTCAGGGACTTTACCGCTGGTGGGCCTACATTCAGACGTTTAATAGCAATTTTCTGTTAGATATTTTATCTGAGAGACTTAATTGTAGCTAAGTCTTTTAATTCTGAAAATGTTACTAGAATTGAAGTATTGAATTCAACAGAAAAGAGTTACCTACCATTCTTTTGTTTAAAATAATGAAGGAAAATTTAAATATTTTATTATAAATGCATGTTGTAGTTAAAATCATAGATTGTCTTCATTAGAATTCACATCGAAATGACATGTTGACTTTCCTCAGTTTCTTTGATCCATTGCCAATAAGCAGATTGTTAGTTTATGTTTGATATTTTCAAGCTGAAGTACAGTAATTTAAATTTTAATTGCCTAGAAGATCTGCTGATATGTTGATTAGGAACAAAATGTTCTTTTGATTTCCTTATAAAGTATTTCTCCCGCCTTCTTCGCATAACTTCGTGGTGTAGTGGTCAGCACGATCCGTGGTTCGATTCCCGGCGAAGACGTTGATCATTTTTTATCCTCCTGCTTTAAAAAAAAAAAAAAAAAAAATAATGTTTCTACAAGTGACGCCCAAACTAAAAGCTTGTGGATGATGATTCTTCACCACTACCATTTGACTATTCGGGGCCCCTAATCCCCAGTCGCCCTTTAAAAGGGGGAGTATGTAAGGTATTTCTCCCGCCTTCTTCGCATGCCTTCGTGGTGAAGTCGTCAGCACGCTCGACGCGTAACCGAGAGGTCCGTGTTTCGATTCAAGCCCAAGGGCAGTGCTCATTTTTCATTTCTTCTGCTTCTAAATAACCTAATGACTCTACATCCTATATACTCTGAAAAATAGAAAATTTCTAAGAAACGAATGTAAAAACAGTAGGTTCAAGTTAAAGAATTATGCAAAATTAATGCATTTTATCTGCATTACGAATTATTGCAAATTCTTTGAAATACCCCATACTTTCAATGTTTAAATATTTGCTGAATTTTGAATTAGTTGATATGTATGTGCTGCAATGAGCGTATCGATCATATTAAAATAAAATTGCTCCAGACACATGATTATGCAGAAATTATCCAATACTAAATTGTGATTTGTGTAACTCAATTTACGGAGCATATTTCTACCGACAAGCAATATGTATTCAATCCTAGGTCGGGAATCCGTTTTCCACAACGACACCCAAATAAAACAGAAAATTTGGGCGCGTAATGTGTTCATTTTCTGCCTTCCTTATTGGCCCCAGTATAGCTTTCTCCTTAACAGAAATGTTGGTTTGGTATGGTTTGGTTTATTTGAATATAGTAAAACACTCGAGGATCTTTTTTGTTGGAATGGCTTGAGGGCTGACTAAAGGAAACTGGCTCGTACCTACGTTATACATGGAGAAACCCTCATCATAGCACTGAGTTTTAAGCTGATTTTTTCCCCTAATGGCAAGCACTTGCCTATACGACATCGGCCACTCTTGAGGTCAGACGTTGTGGCCATTCATTGTATTGTGGAGGCATCTAGGCCATAGTTGCTTTCTATGAAAGAAAGGATAGTTGCAACCACGCCTTTTTCGGGATTCGAAACCGGGCACTTCGGCATTGTCGGCTACCCTAACAACTATACCTTAGGACAACTAGGCTCTGAATATTGGAACTAGGCTAAAACTAGATTTACTTTTTGTTGACAGTTAAACTTTTAAACATATTTCTTAATTTTGTCACTTAAAAGTGCATGAGGTGAAAATTTAACTTATCAGAAACAGGATTCACAATCCCGCATATTATTTTGTAACTCAAGTTTATTAGACTAGTGGATAGCTTGCTTTTTGTGAAATTTTATTTCCTTTTAAGCAAGAAGAGTTAATTCAAATACACTAAAGAATATCATTATTATATTATTTCGCGCATATAAATGCATTAATCGCGAAAACGAATAACTTAAATTTTCGCAGCAGTTAGCTAAATCAAGAATTTATTTTCTGTCTGTACAAAAAACTTCTAATTATCTAATATGCAGTTTTTTTGCATCTGCCTAATTTTCGTGATGATAATTCCAAATTAGCTGTTTTTTTTCTCACTTAATTTGTACTGCATTCATCCGATGAAATTAATAAACCTAAGATGTTCATATGCCTTAATAATGATTTTTTATTCCCAGCTCCCACATCGAGAAGGGTTTTTACCTGAAATAAAAATGTGATTTCCTAGACGTAGAAATAAAATACCTTATTAAAATCTAACGCTGAAGTTCTACAGCAGCACTGAAAATACACTTATTTTCAAGAACGAAAATTGTTTTTTAAAAGCTAATCTATATTTAAAGATTAGGAGCTTTAAATATATAATATATTTATAATATCTTTCAATGATATTAATTGCAATAGGTTCTACTCTCGTCTTTCAAGCAGAATTTCTGGAACTTTAATGTACTATTTGGAAGAAGAGAAATCTTTATGCTTTATGCTTTTCAGCAACAGAAAAAGTCAGTTGGGTATAAATTAATAATTATGTTCTATATTAAACAAATTAAACGCTCACGAATGTTGAATAAATTAATCACTGTTTTTAAAATTTCTCGGCCATTTAAATAATTAAATTTTCTTGCCGATTTCAGCATTTTTATTCTAATCAGCTTATCTTGTCATAAAAAGTTTATAAATATGTACTATTTTTAGACATTAAATAAGTTTGTCAAAAATGCTTTACTTTATTCTTGGCATTTGATTAGTAAATTTTATATTATTTCTTTCCTATGTAATTTAATATCGAATAACTGTTCTTCTAGCCTTTGCACATAAAATAGTGTTTCTTACGGTTTTGAAAGTTATCATTCATATATTCGAAAATTTAATTCTGGCCTAAATTGATTGCTTCTAACACTACATACCATAGTTCGAATACAAGAGACATGGAAGGAATTCTGCATTTCGAAGGTCTTTTGCTGGAAGTAAAAAGGTATTTCTCTATAAGTTAGCCGCATATATATGAGTTCGTTTATTTCTACTACATGAATGGTGTAGTAATGCATCTAGAAATAAAATTATACAAATATTGTGCATGTGTAGGTTTAAAAAAATTAGAATAAACATGCTAGAGGAAGAAAACCTGAAATTTCGTTGCAGCCCTAAGCAATAAGGAATCCTGCAAATGAAGAAAATCCAAAGATATTTGAAAAAAGCATCGAGAAATACAACGCTAAAATTATTAAAATGTTACATATATTTGAAAACTTCGGTTTTAAAGTTTCAGAATAACAATGGTTAAAAATCCAAAACCTTGAAATTGAAAATACTTTGCAGAATTCAAGGCCTTCCAGTGACAGAGCGGGTACGGGGTTCTGTTCTGTGGCAATTTGTTCTGGTGGTCGCAGCACCAAATGTTCTGGTACCAAATGTTCTAATGGTCGCGGGACCAAAAGTTCTAGTGTTATGGTACCAGACGTTAAATACTAACTGTTACAATTAAAACCTGAAATTAAATAATTTCCTACATTAATATCAAAAACCAAATTCTTAATTGCGTTGTGTTTATCTTTCCTCAAAACTAACCCGAACAACCCCTAAGACCAAGCAGGAGTACTGGTGTTAAGAACATTCACACAAGTCATCATAAGAAAAACTCTGAATCAAATATATATATATAACCAAGGATATTTATTGCAGCATTATAAGGAAGACACGCAATCTATCAACTTTAAGTTCTAGATCTATGGTACCAGGGTGACAACTATTTAAAA
>KK114551.1:117424-145890 GCA_000611955.2 Stegodyphus mimosarum
GCAGGTAAGAATTACATACATCAATTTAGCAATCCCTTAGGCAGTTAGAAAAATATTACATACTCATGTAGACTCGTTGGAGAAAAATGATTACATTTATTCCTACATTCAATTACTGAATTAAAGGTAAAGTAGAATTTAAATTTTTATTTGTTCCTTAATTTGCAAAAATTAAAGTTAATTCTCAACCAAAAATAGTAACAACTTAAAGTAAAAAGGTAAATTTTAGATAAGTTAACAAATTTAATATCCTGTCTTAATTCATTAAATATATAAATTTTAAATTTCAAACCAAGTTAAGGTTAAAAGTCCTAAATAGAGTAATAGTGCAGCAGTTGCTTAAATAAACAGCCTGGATTTAAGATCCAGCAGAAATAACTTGATCAAAAGTTAAATAGGATTTAATTGGAAATCAAATACACATACAATTACTCCTTACATTAATAATTCATTACTGGAAAATTTTTCTTCAATTAAATTAAATCTCTCAAAAATTTTAATTAGCCTTATTTCTTAGGAAACATGTTCACGGAATATAGGTTGCAAGCTGTACTAAATTTCAGGTGAAATTAACAATCAAAAGGTTGAACTCACTTGAAGGGAAGAATTTTAAAACTTAATTAAGACTTGTTAGTTTATCAGATGGAACAATCTCCAGACGAGCAGCCGTTTGAAGCTGAAACCAAGAAGCTCTCCTTTGGGCATGATTCCAACCCGCACAGAGATGATGTTAGCAGTCCTGAAGGATGTAGGAAGATGAAGTAAGCATAGATGTTCCCAGAAGGAAGATGAAAACTGGACCCATAGACCGATGTGAAGAAGGTGGGAACTTGTAATTCACTGAACTCGACCCATCCAGACGAGTTGATGGTAGTACTCGGATCTAAGTGACCGATCTAGAAGAAATCTGATAGCTGGATTCAAGTGGCATCCACTATGGTGTTAACGCATTGATTCGGTGAGAAAAAACACCATTCTAGTCTCCTACACGGGGATGGTAAAGTGCGGAGGAGTATACGTTTCAATTCATAATTTTAGATGTACATCTTTAGGACGTAAACATGTCCACTACCGGACCCCCCGGGTCAACATTTGCTCTTCCAGAGGAAGAAAAATGAAGCGTCTTCTTTCAGCTGCAAATCCAAGGCAAAAAGGGCTGAGCATGGCCTTGCATGACGATTTTAATCGTCCAGAATCCAGAATTTTCGAAAATCACCAAATTTGGTGAATTAGTATGCAAATCTCGCCAAACACAAAACAGTGCTGCGAAAACTTAGTTTTTCCTTCTACACACCAAAAAAAATTCCACCCTCGCCACCCCCTTCGCCAACAAGGAGGGGTGAGGGAAAGAATGCAACAACCCTACCTCGCCACCGGACGCAGTACATGACGTTGACGAAAAAGTGCTCGGAAACGACCCTTATAGCAGAATAAATTTTTAGACACGAAATTCAACAATTTTAGCAATTAAATGGGCATAATTCTCCAACGGGTCGACGTACAGTCATGAAAGTAGATTCATAAGAAGGGTAATTTTTTTCTCTTTAAGAGGTATAAATTTCATTCATTTGAATAAAAAGGAAGTATTTTTAAATTTCAAATATTACGCAGAAAGCAACCGATTTCCCATTGTCTCCTTTTCCCGAAAGCTATTACTATCGAACGCGTAACGTAAGAATGAGAACTCTGTTTAACTCGCATAAAAATAATTGATTCAATAACGTAAGCAATACAACTCGTGAAGAAAAATTTAGAATAAGCATAAATTAATGCATATCATTTACTCACTCAATAATTAATTAACAAATAAACTGCAATTAACTACACATTAATCCATAATTCTAAACTAACCAAAAATCACTACATAACAGTTCAAATTCTGGCTGCATGAATATTTCAGAGGTTTTCCCTATGTGTAACATGGATACAAGCCAGTTTCCATTAGAAAGTCTTCCTCAAGCATCATAGCTTCTCTTAGGCAGAAAGGCCTCGTGTACTTTGCCGTAATTAAACAAAAGCAAAGAACAAAAGCAGAATTCGAAAATCGTTTGTCTACAAATAAGCTAAAGTAGCTTTGAACTGACTGACGGCTTACTGCAGCCTGATATTAACTATACTATCGCTAAGGGAAAGTCGTATATACGAACCAGTTGCATCTTCGATTTTCGGATACTCTTGTGTACGAATCGGCATAATCTAAATAACACCAAAAAGAACAGAGATAAGTCCAAATTCCCCTCAACAAGCCAGAAAAATCTCACATCACCAAATTCAAGTGCAGAGTCTAAATCAGTTATTCCCGAACAACAAACTCAACAATAGAGACATATGTACCTAGTCTTAACTACATAAGTTTTAACTAACAGCTTTCTCATACTCTTGTTATTACACCTAGCTCACAACTTTCTATTTATACCATTTTTGAGGCCCGTCAGTGGCCGAGCGGTAAAGTTACTAAACACTGGTAATTGACCGGATTCGAATTCCAGGGAACCGACTCGTTGCATGAGCGTTTTTGTGGTTTTCCCTGCGTAACATGGATACGAGACAGTTAACCTTAGCAAGTCCTCCAGCTAACCTTAGCAAGTCCTCCACGTACCCCTCCCCTAAGGCATATAGCTTTGGTGTGCTTTATCATTAATCTATACTATTGTTATAAACCAGGGTTCTAAAGAGAAGGTAATACTTCCGGAACCTATCAGAAACTATCGCTTGGGGTTGTCAAAAAGCGTTTCAAAAGCTTCCTGAATGTCGCCAAGTTAATGAAAAATCGCCGAATGCCACAATGCATTTCTGCCCATATCTTTAATTCTATTTAAGCTAGCCTTACAATTACCACGTCAACTGACTCAGAATTTAAAGATTTCCAAAATAATACGTGAAGTAAACGCACGAATATTATAAATAGCCGCGAATCCACGAATCCCAGAATTTCAAGATACACATGTTAAATCAATGTAAAATCACCATATAAAATACACTAAATATTTAATTAAATGTAAGTAAATGACCATTCAGGAACTAATAAAAAACTAGAAATATATACACTAATATTAAAAAATATAATAACATGTTTTTTCCTGAGAAAATTATGGAAGGATATTGCTTATGTTGTTGTTTATATTCAGGTCAATGTGATGATTTTCTTTCTTACCATATGGATACTCTTTAGAATCAACAAACAATGTATTTTAGACCATCGAGCAATATATTTAGAAACTATTTATCAATATGCCATTTATTTAAGATGCTTATTGTACGCTTATCAACCTACAATCTTACTTCCCGATTGCTTTTGGATGAGTCCATTTATTATGCATTTTGTCAATCTGTATTATTTATTTGCTATCTACTATTACGTTAAATATATATATTTATTACATATGTAATTACACATACATCTGCCTCATAAGTTATAGTCCAAGTGCTTTCTTCCCGCATTTCTTCCACTTCGTACCTTCTCGATGTAAATTAAAGTAGTCTAAAGCAAATTAGCATATTTTACCTTCCCTAGCAATAATTGAACGCAATACAACTGATGCTGTAGGCGTCGATAACATATTTTACTAATTGCATAATAATGTATACCATGTTACTCTACTATGCTGCGATTTCAAGGATCTATTGAGAACATTAGAATTCTGGGTAGACGCCGCAATATTAATTAGTATTGTTTGTGCAGTTTTATGGGGAATGATAGCCCGCCATTAGATAGATACAAACTATGAAACCTGATAACTTCCAAGCTAGTTATGATTGAAAACTTGGTTCAGCAACATCCATTTAACCCATGAACCTACAGAATGTGAAGCGGGCATTTAATGTGAAGGTAGCTTTAACCCACATGGCAATTACTATTAATAGCTCAATAACATGTGATGCGCCTCGCTAAAGATTGCCAACGTCTTGCCTTAAACTACTGATATCGCTTCTCTTTTCATTCTGAATACCAGTTCCGATTGCTATGGAATGAAGGCTGTATATTTGCATAGAAGAGATGGTGTAAGGCAAAGAGATCATCCTACAAAGCATATGCATATTGTCGTTGCCACTATCGTGGGTTTTCTTAGAATTCACCAAATTATCGTAATCAGTCTTTGGGAATTCAAGTTGCTACGTAGCATCTCCCGAGTGTTATGCCTTTTTAAGTATTTTCTGACAGACATGGCTTGTTTCAGCAGAAAGCAAGAAAGACTCAAAGTCATCTATTTTAACTAGCAATCAGTGACAAAATAGCATTTTATGTGACATTTATTAAAGATTTTGTGAAAGTAGCGGTTTTTCTTTGCCATAAACATAAAGATCACTTAAACACCGGAGTTTCTAGTTAGTGAAATATAGCCTTGAACATCTTTGGCACATAAATCTGTCCATGAAAGATTTCTATACGTGAAATGAAAAACAAATAAGTAAGATTTAGCATATTTCTTTTATAGCGCAATGAAGATATAGCAGTAATGTGCGTTATTCAGTGTCATTCTTGCAAATCTTCTTTTATGAAGCTTCTAGCATAAATTCCTTTTTCTTTGAAATCAGCAACATTTACAGCGGAGTTCTTCCAATACCAGAAGCCGTCTCATTACGCTTCCAAGACATTTGTCATTAATACTCCATGGCAAATAATGCTAACTTAAATTCTTTAATATAACTTCCGCACGGATAATATTTTACCATTTGACGTGGCATACGACTTTTACTTTATTCTTCGTATTAGAGTGACAGTGCTATTAAAAAAGGGCGATTTAAAAACAACAAATATACTACTAAATAATTTACAGCTTTACTTTAACAATATATTTTACTGGTATAAATTACAATGGGTTTAATTTAATTAAGTTTGCTTTATTTGATTCTGGCAAAGCACCGAAGTGTTATATGCTTAAGGAAGGGACGCTTTCATGTAGGAATTTCTAAGGGGAATTCGTTTGCATCTACGTTACACATACGGAAAACCACGAAAACGGTCATGTAGTCTGACCATTTGCTTGGAATCGAAATCAAGTCAAACTATTAGTTTTCAGCGACTTTACCGCTCGGCAGTTGGTGGTCCTCTAATACAATGCATTTAACTGTTATGATATATCAATTGGCATAATATAAGCAATAATATTTATGAAATTCTGCGTTATTGCCATAATTAGCGGGACCTCAGTATGAAATAATAGTTTGGTTCTTTACTTAAAATAACAATTTGTTTTAAAAGATGATACACTAACATACTTTTTTTGCACATTTTTTTATGTCCGCCTTTTAAAAATCCAGTTAGATTATATTGCAACATTTTGAATTTTTAGCGTTTCCTCAATTATAATTTTAATTATTTTTATTTCAAGTGCTCGTAAATATTGAACAATTAAGTAAATAACCAACAATTTTGTCTATTTTAAATTGTTTTTCACTTACAGCATTTTCGAGAACATTGGAATATCTAGAGGCTTGACTGGCTGCATCCGTCGCTTGAGAGTTGGGCAAAAAGATGTGAATTTAACATACCCTTTATCTAAGGACATAATACAAGGCCAAAACATAAGTAAGTTGTGAAATGTATTTGGATTTTAAAATGCTTATAATTTGCAAATGTTGCTTTTAGAACAATTAACCTATTGTTAGATTAAAACGTTCAGAAACTAGATTTGTACCGTGCAGACAAGTAGGAGCACAGAGTAGAGGTTGCATTTAGTGACCTTTAATATTGATAAAGCAATTTGACAAGAAACATCGCGAAAAGACTATAGGGGATATTATGATGTCCTTAATTATCACATATGTGTGGTATTCTACGATTACGTCATATACAGAAAATTGTAACAACGAGCCAACGTGAAATTCAGTATTAAATTGGGCAGCTTGGTTGAGAATATATTAAACAGACTTCATCAATGAATCATACGCAATACTTCGAGTTTGGTAGAAGCTTCAAATGCAAAAGAACGTCCTCTGAATGTAAGCAATTTGAAAGCAGTTCTACTTTCAAAAATGTGGAATGAATTTGAGAACATTTGCATGCAGAACGTCGAAGAACTATTAACGACATTGTAAATACTGCTATTATATCGTATGGTAAGTTCTAATGTTCTGAACATGAGGCATCACTTCGAATTCCCGAAGACAATGGCTTCTGCCAATAAGCATTCCCCGTCCATGAGATCTCGCCAAGCCGCAACGTTTTATTGCTTCTCTGCCTCTCTTGTTTTCAGCTCCTACCGACTTCATCGTGTTCCTGATGGTGAAGATGCAGCTAAAAGATTCCATTTTTACACTTGTAATTGAGATCCATATAAATACACATTTTTACTGTATGTAATGCTTTGTTTTTAATTTATTAAAACATAATCGATTTCTTAGTTTGGAAATTTTTATACAATAATATTACACTCTGATATGGAATATTAAAACATAACTTACGAAAGGGTGCTTAATTACAAATTATCTTAAAGTTAATGTGTATGCTAAACTGAAACCACTGAAGTTGCAAACTTTGTACTTGTGCCTCTGATAATGGACGGCGTAAAAAAATAAGATGAAGATAAGCGAATATGTTTCTATGGTACATGATGCCGTCTTTCAACTGAAAAGCAGCTAGCATCTTATCTTGCTGCCACTAGCAGGACAGAAAAGTAGTTTTGTGTTTACTAAGGTGTCTGAAGACAAACCTCTCGTACCAATCTGCACTGAAAGAAATCCTGCATCGCCAAAAGATGCGTAGTTAAGGTTCTACAGCTTCTCATAAAGAGAGAAAATCTACGACTTCATCCAAAGTTTATGGTGAATGTGTAGATAGATACCTTAGTTATTTTTTGAAACAGGAGATGCGAGAAATGAGCAATGCCCTCGTCGGGACTCGAACCACGGACCTCTTGAATACGCGTCGAGCGTCCTGACCACTACACCACGAAGGCGTGCGAAGAAGGCGGAAAAAATACCTTATAAATGAATAATTTAAAAATGAAGACATCTTTCAAGTAGATTGTGCAACTTCTCGCAGTTTACTTCAATTCCTCTTCTGTTCATCGCTAGGATGCCTTAGGAAAATAAATTGCAGCAGGCCTTAGCACTCTCAGGAGTCTTTAGAAATTCAGTTCTGTCCTTTTAAATGGGTGGTTGTGTTTCCTAGATAATAGCTTCAAGACTAAGTCTTATTATTTTTATTAAAAGTGATAGCGATGCTTGCATGTGAATGTGCAACATAATAACTGTTGTTTTATCGATTGCTAGGACGTATTCTGGGTTCTCTTTTTTATAACGTTATATATAAATTTTCTATAGTTTTTAATATATAACTCTGCAGAATCTTAATTAGTTGCATTACAGATATATTAACGTTTGAGTAAAATTACAGCCATTCTTTGTTTATACATCCAAATAATGTATAATTTTCTAAATTATTCTTTAATTTTTCACTGCATTCAGATTTCATTTATATAGAAGCTTCCCATCCTCAAAATAGAAATTCTTTTTTTAATTTTCTCATTTGTTTAGTAAGTTTTTAATGAGAAATACCTAAGTAGGATGGATGCTTAAATAAATAAAGCTTATGTCCCCCTTTTCAGACACATTTTTAATGTTTCATGATATGATACATTAGAGCTCAAAAGTTAAAGCTTGCAATTGTTGTTTTTTTTTAAAGGGGAGTGTCGGGGACGACCGTGTAATACGTTGCCTTGCCAAAATGGTGGGGCGTGCATACCAAATGAAGGAGACACGTTCAAGTGCCTGTGCGCTGAAGGATTTTCAGGTAAGTAAGAAAAAATAAGAAATATAAAATAAAACATAAATGTCTTAGCACTTCAAGGAGTTTATAAATATTCATAAAATATTATTATACAATAGAATCTGAATTAACTCTGAGAATGCCATCTGAGGAAACAAAGCGCTAATCCGGACAGCTACACTTGAGATACTTTTAACAGATTTTAAGTAACAGTAGGGAAATTCGTGATCGAGAATGAAAAAGTATGTTTTAACTGTAGTACGTTTTTCACAGTAATTTATTTAATCCTGTATGTACATAAGAATGCATATTTTAATTAGTAGTCTATTGTAAGTTTGCATAAAAGTACTAATCGTCGAATTTCCCAATAATAGAAATATTACTTAGCGGATTGTGTTCTCATATTCAAAATATCAGTAAATATAAGGAATTCTTTAAAATTAATCATACATAAATCTTAATTATCCCTTGGTCAGGTCCTTAATTATCCCTTACTCAGGTCCTTCATTCATTAATAATTCTTAACTATTTCTACTTAATAAGGATTTTTTACAAAAATATATTTAAGAAGTGGATTGTTTAGCGGATATATGTCACTTGCGCTTTCCTCTTTATATTCAAGTTACTCATGTCATTGGTGCTCAAGGTTCAAGCAGATAATAGGCACAAAAACTGCACACCTTGCCACAGTAATATTCGCCGGTTCGTTTTGAATATATCAGACAAATGAGAAAATACAAGAGAAAAAATACCGTATTATAAATTCTGCTCGGCAGAGGGCCTTTAAAAATTTATTTCTCTATATATGGTTTAACATTCTCCTCTTTGATGAAATTCACATTTTTAAAAGTCCGTAAAATGTTGAATTTATTTTATTAAAAGTTTGATAGCAGTGCCACTAACAATTTTCATGATTCTTTACAGCATATTTTTTAAAGTAGCTAAATCCTCAAAAGTTTCAATCATTCTCTTTCGATGTTATTTTTTGCTTTTAATGTTTCAATTTTCAAGATTTAGAATTCGTTTTCTTCAAGGTAACATTAATACTGAACTGTGAGGAAATTTTAAAGATATGCTAGTTTTTGTAACAGATGTAATCCTCAGTGTCATTGATGCTTTATTTAATCAATGTCTCAATCTAAGTTAAAAGGGCAAAGAGTCATTGGGACTTTACACGTACTTTACGTAACCTTCCATCACGCTTTCGGGTTTTATTTTGACTCTGAAAGAAAAGAGTGACGTGGGAAACGTTCTTACATAGAGCAGAGAGAGGGGCTGAAGTTTCACGACTTCTTAAAAAGTCTCAACTAGAGAAGCCTGAAATGGGACCTAACAGTAGTAAAAGCAAATATTTCAGACACTTTTTCAAAACTCAGATGTTTATTTCCTTTTTTTCCAAGTGCAACGAAATGTACCGTAAAATTTCAATATGCTTTACATCAAGCGATTGTAATACAGCAGAAGTGCAATCGTTCATTACTATGTCTTTCTGCTTATTAATATTAATTTCGCTCATTGTTTTAAGGTCCCACTATATACATATAGCATTGAGCATTTATTCAGTGCAATATTTATGTAACAGTTTTATTTAAAACAGTGCTTGAATTTCTTTACTTTATCCTTAAGGGGATATGTGTGAAAAATCTGAAGATCCTTGTGCTAGTTTTCCTTGTGCCAATGGAGCTACTTGCATTTCCCACGCCGACAATGAGTTTACTTGCAAATGTGATAAAGGATATAGTGGGAAGTTTTGTGAACATAGTAAGTAAACATATCTTATGTTTTCTGTAACAAATTTGGAAAAGTAAGGATTTAAAATTAAAAAAAAATTATATTTATTTATTTATGTTTATATTACCGTTAAAATATGAAATCCGTTATTTTATAGAATACCTAGTTATTCGATGAAATAACTGATCGTGTCCGTTAAAGTGTAAAACTCTCTTGTATTTCATGGTTTAACTAGTTATTTCATAGAATAACGATCTGTAGCCCGTTAAAGTGTAAAATAATCTATATCATATATCTCGATTTTTAGTATAAGGTACATTTACGTTTCGTTTAACAATATGGAATGTTCGTGTAAAACCCAGTGTGTCGACAAAAAATGTTTTTGTTTTAGAAATAATGTTCTTTGTAATTCCAAGTGTCATTTTAGTAATCCTTGTTGTAACAAATGATTTTATGGTACGTTTCCATAAATACCATTTATACGCTACATAAATTAGATAAATTGCTTCTTTTTCATTTTAATTGTCTATCATTAATTTATTTATAGAATACATAGTTATTTCGTTTTAGATAAATTGTTTATTTTACACTTTAACTGTCTCTCATTAGTTAATTTATAGAATACCTAGTTATTTCATAGAATAACTAGTTAAAGTGTCAAATTATTAACATATTACACACTTTAACGGACACGATCAGTTATTTCATGGAATAACTAGGTATCCTATGAAATAAATGCATTATATACTTTAACGGTAACATTTACACATTATGTTCTAAAAATAGGGAATTCAGTATCGTAAAAATATAATAAAGTGAAATATAATAAACTGAGAAAAGTAGTAAGTAGTCCTGAAGTAAAAAAAAGTAATATGCATAGTGTAGCAAACCTAATTAGAAAAATTTAATTTGATTTCAAGTGCGTGTGCTTGAGCAGCACTTTAGTAAATTTGGTATTGTATGCAGAAGTTAAAAGTTTATTAATCATCATAAAGAGTTGGTCGTATTAGCGTACTGCTTTTGTTCTGGAATTTTTTAATTAGACTCAACTGCCAGATACAACGCCTAATTCGAGTGATACTTTAAAAGAAATGCAGAGTTTCGATATTCAAATAATTTATCACTACTGAGTGGATTTAGGCCAACTATTCCAGCCTTTTTTAAGAATAATATTTACTGTCTAAGTTTATTGCGGACAGGCTTTGCAATGGATCCCACTATATTTGGCTACATGACATCTTATAACACTAGTTCTACCAGATAAGAGCATTCGCAAAGTGTTGCAAATAGATCTGACTTTTCATCTTACCAACTTCAAAATCATTAAAATTTACGGCAAACATTAAAAGGATACTCCTAGGATATATCATGCTCAGAAATGGTATCTTTTGCCCTCACTCACATCAGAGTTATTGTTGTGCAACTATTTTTAAAGTGTAAATCCTAGCAAATGAACTACTGGTCATATCGTACTAAGGACCTGAGGATTCTGTTGTAAATACAAGCACAGATTATGAACCTGATAACGGACTCTGCCATGCAATATGCAGAGGATTGTTTGTACGAACTGGAACTCTTCTAAATGATGACATACTTCTCTCCAGGTTGGACAAAGGTTTACAGGCATAATTATTTTAAATAATTACACATTGACATAAATTTAAATCGGATGATATAATCTACCGCATCCAGTAGTAGTAATTATGCACAACGCAAAACAAATAAATCGATATCGATTTTTAAAAATGTGATGCCTTCGATATCGATTTTTAAAAATGTAATACCTTTAAAAATGTATTTCTTCGAGAAAGTAAAGATAAAAAGTAATACCTTCGAACATCGGAACGCTCACAGATTTGAAGAGAAAAAGAGAAAATAATCTCGTATGTTATTAAGCACATTCAACCGAAACCGCGAAACCGAATATATTAATCTTCAAAGCCTAAACTTCTAGAGTGAGCTACATGGAAAAGCCTACACACTTAAATACAACTTAAAATTTTATAACAAACTTAGATTTTCATTTAAAGCGGATAGAATATATAAAAGTCACAAAACATGTAGAAATACGAATATACCATATTCTATACGTATGGAATACATATATATGCCATATGTATGGAATGCATATAAGAATATACGTATAGAAATCATACATATACATACATAAGTCATAAAAGCGGAGAAGCATAAAAAGTTCATTCACGCTTTCCCCCTATTATCATCTTACTGTTATTCTTTGCTGTAAATGATTTCCGTCAGAAATTTAAATCCTTTTTTTACTGAAAGTAATTATTTATCATAATAAACAAAAATTTAAGATATGAATGAAATTTTACTATAAATAATAATATACCTTAATTTTCTATTTTTAGTCCAAAGGGGCAGTTTGCAGGAAGAACTATTAATTTCGTTTTGGAGTTTTGGATTGATTCAGTAAAAGCGTTGTTTCACTTTTCAAATTTTTGCCACCAAATATTATCGCCCTGTATTGTATTTAAAGAAATTAAAGAATGAAAAATCCGCATAAATGTTTATATATTTCTCGCATTGTGATAAAAGAACGGTACATACAGCCATCAAATTTTGAATTATGAACGTTTCCACGCGAATATGGGCATCTGGAAGCCAAAATTTGTAATTTGTTTTATTATCGATTTCATATTCTGTAAAACTTTAATGAATTTTTGATTAACAAACTCAAAGGTTTCAAAGGGAGCAATGGCAACGCTGTACAGAAGAAAAAAAGCATTTTTTTAACTCCAGTGCGTGAGACTGTGTATCGGAAATTCTAAAGATATGCTTATATTAAAATTATTCTGCGATATTACTCTTGGAGTTAATTTTATGGTTTGAGTGCGAGGAACATAATATTTAATAAATAAAGGTAACACGCAAAATGTTAAAAAATACACTCCTTTGGAAGTAATTTAAAATCTTTTTTTTTTTTTTAGAAAATATATTTGAATTGTCTGGTTAATTTCACATCACTGACCTTGATAATCACCTTCGATTATTCTAATATTTTATCAATTTAATTGTTTTATATTTATTTTTTTCCAGAACCGTCCAAGCCAGTTATCATCGAAGAAGTCTACATTCCCGACCTGGACGGGACTGCTTTCCTCGAGTTGCCGACGTTACCAAATGTGGGTCAGGAGTTTGTCATTGAGCTCTGGTTTCTGTCGCGGGCTGACGACGGAATGCTTCTTTACAATGGACAGGAATCTCTAGGAAGAGGAGACTTCGTGTCTCTCAATTTAGTCAATCGATATGTGCAGTTTCTCTATGATCTCGGTAGTGGTGTTGCCAACATCACGTAAGTACGACGCTTTATAACTAAATTCCATACTTATATTTAATTAAACATATAACTTTCAAATATATCGTTAGAAATCAAAAAGCTACAGTATGCTCTATTGAATCTTGTTCAGCTACAAAAAATTGTCAGTAACTGTTGCCAGTAAAAGAAACCTAAGGTTTTTAAATGATAGTCCTAGTACTAATAATCATTTGCTGCATAACAAAGTGAATCCTTTGGAAATTAATTTTATCCATACTTTTAATAACATTTCATATGAAACGTTTTTTTGTACTATATGTTATTGTAAATAAAATAGGGTTTTGAAACATATTATATATACGCTGCTTCTTGAGAACGTCTGTAGTCTGCATTTAAAATAAAATGGGATAATAAAAATGATGAAATTGTTTGGTAACATATAGCTTGCAAAGTCCTCCGTTTATATCTTTTTTTAATGTTATTCAGAGTGAAGTTTTTCTCTAAGTGATAATGCATGCATTAATGTTTTGATATTTTCCTTATACCACTTTACATCGAATACAGAAGTATGGAAACAAGTTTCTGAATTTTTCAACTGAAAAATCTTTTTTAAGCTGATTTTTATTTATAAGTGAAGATAATTTTTGTCAGAAGACAACAATGTAAGGTATTTTCTCTCCCCTTTCTGCATGCCTTCGTAGTGTAACGGTGGCAAACTCGACGCGTATTCGTAAGGTCCAGGCTCAAGTCCCGGCGAGGACATTGCTCATTTTTCGTGTTACTTACTTCAAAAATCCTAATGACTCTACTGACCTTACTGGTTAATTAATTAATTAACTAATTCTTTCTCTTTCTTTTGTCGTTGTACAGACTATTCTTCTGTTTCTTTCATACCCTTGCAACTATTTTTTGACTGTACTGTATTACATTGCATATTACCAGGCTTCTATTTTTGAAGAAATTCTACTGCAATTCATACTGTGATTTAAATTTTTTATTTCCTTTTAAGATGTTGAATAGTGCGTTATGCCTAGCATAGCTGTAGTTATTTGGTTAAAAGCACAGTTAATTTAAAATACCTTCATCTAATTTTTTTCACAGCACCGCACAAAAATTACTACACTCCACAAAATGAAATTGCAACTCCAAGAAAGAATGTACGTAGTGTCATGCACGTGCATTCTTTCTTTGTGTTGCATTGTGCGTCATTATGTTATAAGGCATTTCCTCTCCTTTCAGTATGCCTTCGTGGTGTAATAGTAGCAAACTCAGCGCATATTCGAGAGGTCCAGGGTTTGAGACCCTCAGATTTTTTATTCTTATATGTTGGTAAATTGCGTATTTTTTGCTTTAAAAATGATTGAATTATGTAGTTCTTATCTTCCAGTTAAGGGTTTTGTGCTTTTAGTAAATCTGCATGCAATATTTGTAGAGTTATCAACAATTTAAAAGTTGTTTAAGTGCGGGTAAGCTTAATTATTTTTACGAAAGCAGCCATATTTGTTTACATTTGAAACTTAGCAGAATAGTGGTTTTGTTGCCAATCTAGAGAAATTAAGCTTCGCAACAACAAAGATAACGCCATCCGTAGGCAAATTAAATCATGCTTACACCATTCTGGAATTTATTCGAGGAAATAAATCTTTAAGATTTAATATAGATATTTTGCGTTTTTATGTGTTTTTCCTTGTTGCGAAGTGAGAACGGAATTAATTGAATGAAAATAACTGAATCGTCTCTAAAAAAACTTTTTTTTAAAATTTTTTATACGTTATTTTAGATTTATTATGTATAGCATTTGAATAGTACATGTGGCAACAATTAGATAATTCTTCAGATTATATAACTTTTCGTGCATTCTGAGTTAAAAATAAATGAGATGTAACACTGTTAAGGGAACCTAGCGCCAAAGTGTCTCTATGGTAAACTAATATAGTGCATTTTAATGAGTGCATGTATTCTATTGTGGTTTATGCGCTATCGACAAAGTAGATTTAATTCAAGTTTAAATGAAATGTAAGAAAAAATTCGTATAATTTTATATTCCGTGCAAACAAGTCATGTGGCGTACACATCAGATTTTTCTATACTGTATCAAGGAATGGCTTAATGATTGCAATATTTCCCCCAACCCTTTCTTTATTTGATTAATTGATTTATTAAAAGGCATTTAAGAAAAACTACGGGTCCTCCATTCGCTTTACAGCATGAGAGTACGCATGGAAGAATGCCGGAATTCCTTTCAAGTATATATTCATTAAATAAAAATAAATTTCGCAAAATACTAACTCTTCCTGTGCAAAAGGTAATGAAATTACTATTCTAGCAAATCGCTGCCGAAGTTACTATAGTGTGATGTGTAAGTTTGACAAGCACGTATTGTAAATCGTCGGAGAAAAACGAAATTCACTACGGTATACAATTTGAAGATTTGTTGCTCAGAACCGTAACACACTCCTCTTGCATACTTTGGCAAGTCTAGAGTAAAGATAGCATACTCAATATAATTGACAACGAGATCACATAATGCTCTGTATTTTCTCTTTGTCAGTTCATGTATGATTATTATTTTTTCTCAAATAGTATCAATTCCGCAAGTAAATACAATATGATGCTTCATTTTAAAGTACTTTTTATACCTAATTATGGTTCCAATATGGATGCGTAGTAATGCATTTTAATTAGATGCTACTGCATTGTTTCTATTCAATGCAGAATAAAAAAAAAGTTTCTTTATTCAAAAGTCGATGGACTCTTACTGCCGGATAGGGAAATAAAAATTTCAAAATAGTAAACAAGTATATACTGTTTCCATTTAAATCGAAAGCTTCAAAATATATCAGAATTTCTCCTTTCCTGTAAAGGAGACCACCATTGACAGAGCGGTAAAGTCGCTGAACACTGGCAGTTCGGTCCGGAATTCGAATTCCAAAATACGGCCGGCCGCATGGTCCTTTTCGTAGTTTTGCCACTGTGTATTTTGTATTCGAGTTAGATTCCTTTAGAAAGTCCTCCACGAATGCATCTCTCAGGCAGATAGTCCTCGTGTGCATTATTAAATAAACCAAACCTTTCTGTTAACAAAATAAAATTGTAATTTAACTGAATTTAGATAACTTAAAGAACGCATTTCAGAAATACGAGCATCAATTACTTCTGAGTAAATCATCTTAAAAAATATATGACGCAAGAGTAATAAATCTGAAGTTTCGTAGAAAAATAAGAAATATAAAGATAACAGTTTCCATAAATGAAGGCTTGATTCTTCAAAGTACCACATTATATTCCAAACTAACTAAAGAAACGTCCTAAATTTTTTTTCGCTCATCATGCGGATGACATTTGCTTCATAACCATCTTTCTTCTGAGTCCCCTAATCTCCAAAAAATGTTTAACATATAAATCATTTAGATGAAAAAGTTTACAATATTCAGTAAGTGTTTACCTAATAATACAGATTGTTGAACTAAAGTTTCGAAAATTTTCTAGTGTTACAAATAAGATTATGTACTTCACTCACGGCTGTTTCAGAAAAGTTACATTTACTAAAGCAATATAGTTAAAAAAGGGTAGATTATTTTCAATCATCCATCATACTTGTCAAAATGTTTCAAAATCTCGAATAAATGGCATGAGTGTTCATATTTTTTAACGTTCTTCAAAAATGGTTGGAGTCTAAACTTTTAGCTTATCTCAGTAAAAAAAGCACGCCAACGAGATAGGTTTCTATTTTTTGATAGATCTTACGCTATATTCAGCTTATGGTACATTTACTTGATAGAAAGGTGTACATCAATCTTAGGCTACTAATTCCAGCTTTAGATTTAATAGTTTTCTTCATTATTCAAAACCAAGTCTAAATTAAAACGTAAAGATGATAAGGTATTTTCCCTCCTTTTTGCATGCATTCGTGGTATAACGACAGCACACTCGGCGCGTATACTAGAGGTCAAGGTTCGATTTGCGGGATGGGCATTGCACATTCTCTTCTCCTGCTTCCAAAAAAATTCCTAATGACTTTACACTGGCGCCCGAGCTAAAAGATGGTGGATGATGATACTTCACCACCAGGATTTGGCAACTGGATTCTTTCTGCATGCCTTCATGGTGTAACGGTAGCACACTCGGCTCGTATTCGAGAGGTTCAGGTTCTAGTCCCGGAGAGAGCAATGCTGATTTTTCATCTCTTCTGCTTCAAAATTACCTATTAACCGTGGAGTATATTTAAAAAAAATTGTAAAATAAACAGTCAGCTACATAATTTCATAAGACACGTTGTACCGCAGTTTAAATAGCTGGTCAGGAAATTTTACTGCATTGGTTGTTTCATTGAATGCTTAGGAGGATTTTGATATTAATTTTGTTATTAGCTTCCCAAGAAACAGCAATAGTTTATCTTCAGAAACCAGGCTAGCCGCACAATGCATAAATTTTATTATTATTTAATAAGGCCTTTTTCATTTACCCTACTGGCCCAAACGAGAGTCGATGTCTTTATTCCTAAAACTGTTATTCTGGCATACCAGCTAAAAATTTACAAAATATATTAAAGTAATTTGCTAATTATTACATAAACTGTATGTTGATGCATATTTCCTAATTTTTACTTTAAGTTATGGCTTTCAGGGTATTTTCACCAGTTAATTATTTCTGTTATGGTTTACAAATCAAGCTTAATAAATTAGTTCATAAATCAAAGTCAGTTAATAATTCAAAATAACTGTTTAATAAATCAAGGCCACGCATGTTAAGGTCTGACTTAAAAGAAGTGTTTTTTCCCCTTCTTAAAAATTAACTTGAAAATAATTTACTTCATATTTGAAGCTCTTCTCTAATCAGTCTAATACAGTGCGAAAGCAAGCCCTCCCAATTTTCACTCCGAGTTCCAGTTCGACTGTGTGGCAATGGATGCCGGCTGAAAAGACTATTAATAATGTATTTGCCTTCTCTTTTATTCTGATTATTGCTTTGAGGGAAGCTTTAGTGAATGTAAAAAGGACGAAAGGTGTGTGACGAATAGTCTTCACTTTTTTGCATATGATTTCCGAAGCAGTGTTTTAGTGCCTCCTCGTGTAATTAGTCGGTTTACGAGTCATGGAATTCGCTTCACGGAATCAGTCGATTCATTCAATTAGTCGGTTTCCGAAAGTTAACTTATAAGATATTTCTGAAACCTTCTTCGCATGCCTTCAGCACACTCGACGCGTAACCAAGAGGTCCGCGGTTGGATTCCCGGCGAAGGCGTTGCTCATTTTTCACATCTCCTGCTTCCAAATAACCTAATGTCCTCCACAAACTACATTAAAACTTGCCATTCCTGAAGATTATATGTTTTGTCACATAATGCTATGGTTTTGCAGAAACAAAAAATATTTGTGACGGTTACGTTGTCAATAAGTGAGTGGCAAACAAGAGAGTTTGAAAGAAATTTAGATACATTTTAATTTTTCGGAAAACTCGTTTTTTGAGTTAAGAGAATTTTGTAAGTACTTTTAAACCATCTTAAAATCTGCTGTAGTTACACTTTTCTATATGCTTGCAAGAAACTCGGAAAGAACAGCATAGCTTTAAAAGTTTAAAGGAGAAAATTAGTATTGAGTTCGGAATCAATCGCCTACTATCTGACTGCCATTTCACGTTTGCTAATAATAAGATGTTGTGTAGCGAAGTTAATTAAGTAATTAATGAGTTATCAAAATTTAATCTTTAATATTCCAAATTTATGCTACATAACGTGGGTTTTTACTTAATTTCAGTGCAAATTTTGTTTTATCTTAATTGAGGTTTTCATATTTAAGTTTCTATATTCTTAGCTTTCGTTATTGCGAAACTTGTAAACGGCAGACAATGGAACTTTGTGTATTTTCCACGTAATATTTTATTAATTTGTGTTCACATATTTGTGATTTATACTAATAGAAGCAGAAACATTTTATCTTCAATTTGAGACTACTTTCGAATCTATAGCTAAATTAGCTTTTTTAGTTATGGCAATTTATTTAATTAATTTTTGCTCTTTCGTGGGATTTCAAAGGAAGGGGGAGGAAATACGTTCTAAGTAGAATTTTACCTGTATTTTCCCACTGATAAGAGCATTTCCGGGGAGCGAGTGTAGGTTTGCTTTCAGCTGTTTTTCCAGGTGTTAGTTGGCGGTTTTTTTTGGCGGGGGTAGAATTAAAGGTTGAACTGATTTTTAGAAAAGTGTGAAATTTTACAGGGCGTTAGGCGGGATTTGACGAACAGGGTTTTTTTTCACCGTTTCGATGGGGGTTGATGATTTCTGGCACTCCTTCGGGACAAAAACGCGTTGGAGAAGTCGCTCGGTCTCTTTTTTTTTCACTCTTTTTCTCATGCAGTTCTGAGCGAAGCTCGTAGAATTTGAAGTGGGACTGATTGCTTCTTCTTTGTAGATATAATGTACGAAACCTAAAAATTTTTTGTTTGCTGGCCGCCTTGAGAGGAATCCCTATTGGGATGATTCTGCCATTAACTACGATCTTCTAAGGGCTCAGACTGCCCATCCATTTTACATTTGATTATGATTTTAAGAAAATTTATCTGAATAATTCTGTCACTTGGAACCTGGCCGTGAAGCAATGTCTACGCTTCCTGTTTACTTTTTGCTACTCCCATCCCTTTTGAAGAAGAGTCTGAATGAGTTCAGCCGGCGATTTCGTTCCTGAGCTTGCCGTGGAGTCCAGTAGACCTGGTGAAAGTGAATCTGGATGAGGCCCCTGAATTTCTACGAATAATTACCATCATGCTTATCGTTCCTGAGCTTGTTCTGGAGTCCAGTATTCCTAGTTATGCTGTTCCGATGAAGATTTAGCCGGCTATTCTCTTCTTCACCATGCCTGAGAGTTTAACTGGTCCCCAATGTATTTTTCCAACATCTTAAAAAATTGTGGACATTCCAGTTAACTTAATATCCGCGGCTTCATTTTTTCTACCAGAGGGACAGGCTGTCCAGAAATCTCAGATAAGATTTTTTTCCTGTTGGTTGCTTAGTTTTCTCTTACTTGATTTGTTCATAACTTAAAGAAAATAGGATACTGTAAATTTTACCATTAAGTAATTAACTACAAGATAGATTATGGCCTAACAAAAGTTTTTCCCTTATTGAAAATATAAATTTTTACTGGCTTAATTTAGAATTTATTTTTGTTTCTGAAATGCTGGTGAATTCAAAATTTAAAATTTTGTTTTCTTGTTGAGCATACTTAATGTTTGCTGATGTTGAAGTAATTGGAATCATTAATTAATGTGTTACAGTTTTAATACTCGTAACTTACCTAAAAAGGATGGTTTCAGTTGCAACCCTGTTTAATGAAAATCTATGATGGAAAATTTATTGATTAATCTAAATAGTAGAATTCATTTTTCTGTGCAATAATAAGTTGAGTTAAAATGTAATTTCTTAAGAAATGAAATAGTTATGTTTTTGAATAATTAATTTGTTAAAGAAATTAAAATTGTTTCTAGAAATAATGATCGTTAAGGAAATGATTATGATTTTAAAAAATCCATATGTTTGTTAAATTATCTGTTTCCCTGTTAATGTTAGAATTTTTTTTCACTCTACGGAGGATCGACTTAATTCATTTAATAGATATTAATTCATACATAAAAAATCAGATTGGAAAATAAATTCTAAAGTTTCTTTAAATTTAATAATGATTATTGTGTTTATGTTATGTTTAAGTTACATGTTTATATTTCCATGAACTATCTTGAATTCACTAGTATCAAGGTTCGTAGGGTTAATCCGATTAAATAATTTACAACGCAATGACTTACCAGGTTAATTAGTTTTGAGGCTGAATCTTTAATTTGTTTTGTGGTGTCTTCCTAAACAGCACTACCCAACAAAGACATTCATGAAAATTCAGGGATGTAATAAAGCGAGTTGTTATCACATCAATCAAATCAAAAACATCACGAAAATCAAATCTCATGAAGAGAGATTACACCTGTTACTCCGAAAATATAAATTTTGTTTGTCTGATGAATTAATTTTTGATAACCGTATGTTGTAATTATTAGAACTAATTATTAGAATGTTCACTGGATTTAAATTTTCAATATCTTGTAAAGATTGTTTTTGTTAACATTCGCAAGCTGTAACCAAACTCTGGATAGATTGACAGCGAATTATCGCAAACGACCTGAGAAGTTCAAAAGTCCAAAAGTTAACGACCTGTTAAAACAAACTTATTTATAAAATTGGAACTCGAACATAAAGGCACGTGTCATGTCTACAATTCAGCCAACCACTAGTAACGAGGTAACTTAAAATAACAATTAAATGCAAAATTGTATTTAAGTAAGATAGTAGCCAAAGACTAATCAATCAGTTTAACGCGAAATTCTCTCACAGACTTAACCTGAGTAGATATTCAAATATCGTCAATATATTACAAGATCGAAGACTACATATTTTATCTGAGCCAGCAGCAATCTAGTAAAGTGGCTTCAAGAAGCAGAACAGCTCTGAATTAAAATCCATAAACTTTACGTTAAATACTATCTCTTTCCACCTCCTCCATATTCTGGTAGGAAACGGAAACAAGAAGCGAAAATAAAAATCTAAAACATAAAATAACTGATTAGTGAAAAACTATAGTCATAACCCTGTAGAGACATTAGGTTATTTTGAAGCAGAAAATTGTGAAAAATGTGTAGTGCCCTCGCCGGGTCTTGAATCTGGACATTTCAAAATACGCGCCGACTGGGCTACCATTACACCAGGAAGGACAGACTACTACACCACGGAGGCATGCGAAGAAGGCGGGAGAAATACCTTCTGTGCTCCCCTTTTTAAAGGACTACTGGGGATTGAGGGACACAGTCACCCAGTCCTGATGGCAAAAAAAGCATCATTCACTACCTTTTAGTTCGGTAGTCACTGAAGTATATTTGAGAACTTTTCGAAGCAAGATATGAAACATAAGCAATGCCCTTGCCAGTACTCGAAGCTGGAAATCTCGAATATGCTCCAAGTATTCTACCGTTACACCACGAAGACATGCAAAAAGGAGGGAGATTCTATCTTATATTCCTACAATCTAAATTATAAAATTTGATCAGTAAATTTATTACGGATTGTGATTTTCGGGCTTATGTCGATGGCGATGAGTTATCTACTAATAATAACTAACTAAAATGCGATGTAATTAATAATTAATTAATATTTATAAAACTTACAGTTAAAAGATGACAGGCAGTTTACAAATTTCCTAGAAACTGCACAGCTATTCTTTGCAGAACAGCAATCTAATAACCTAACTAAATGATTTCATGTAAAAAATGCACTTGCGAATTTTTGTATGACTGTAAATAATTTTAGTGAAGCTATGTTTAAAACTGTAGCATATTTTCTGTAACCTAACGTGAAATGTTTGAAAAAGACGATGCTCTGCCGGAAAAATAAGTTACAAGGGGAAATCCTTTTAAAACTGATTAAATAGTTATCCCGCTAAATTGGCAAGACATCGCTAAGCTGGCGATGGTTTTGGCAATTAATTTTTGTTGCAAAATTTGGCTATAAATCGCCAAGAGTCTCTAAACTTGTTGACAATTTGGTGACATTTTGGTCTTTTCCATATATAACTGTAATTGCTGTTGTGGTTGAATAATGTAGTTAATTTGTATATGTAATTGTAACCGCATCCGGCCATTATATGCCTTCCAGTAGTTTAGAGAAGTGGAAGTACTCGAGATTTCTCCGTGGCCGAGGGAAAGCTATATAAGACCGGAGAGAGCATCAGTTTCTCAGTTGTTAGTTCAAAGTCACCTTCGGATTACTGAGATTATTTCCGTGTGAGTTTAGCTGTTTAGATGCGCTCTGCCCTACATTTTGTTTAACATTCTTAACGTTGTGGAAAGTTCTAGAAGTGCAAAGCGTTTCATTTGGTAGAATAAATTTTCCCAAGCTGTCATCAGTTCTGTATACATTCAATACATTACGAACTCGTACGCGCGCAACAATATATTTATCTGAATATGATTGTTTGGATTTGTCTATACTTGACAATCCGTTTATCAAACAGATATCTCTAAAGTCAAATTGTGGCGGTAAAAGCGCAGGAGAGAATATCACAGACAATAAACCCTTCGCTTCAGATCAAGTTAAAGTACACACTGCAATTAATACAACCTTATTTATACCTTCTCTAATGTCATCTTCGCGGCACCTAATTCAAGGCTTTCTCCGTAATGCGTTTTTGTGATGCAAAATCAGAATAAGATAGCACAAATTTTAAGTTAGAGTACCAATAAAAAACCAAAATAAAATAATCAGCTTTATGCAGGAGCAACACAACACTTCTTTACCAAACAAAGCCTGTAAACCTGTCATGACCAAGAAAAAGCTTCTTTCAGAGCAACAATACCTTTTACCGATGTCATTGTTTGTAAGACATGCTCTATCTTTCCACACAATGAGCAATCCTTTGGCTCCTAATAACTATTTTATTTTAGCAAAGAACGCCGTTCTCTCATTTATCGCCATCACGGAAAAGTACAGCTGACTCTTCTCAAACAAAGAGATTCGTTTCCTAGCGAAATAATTTATAACAATCGTGAAACAAAGTAGGAATTTTGAATGAGGCGCATCTGTTTCACGAAGACTGCCAGAAGCTTTCCTCTTCCTAAACTTCTTTGTCGTTGAGAGAGCGATTCATCATACGAAGGCAGATGATCGATACTCGAGGGAAAAGGAAAATTTCACTTTTTTCCCCAGGAACATTCTGTATTTACCCGGATTAAGCTTGAAAGATTGGAATGCTTTCGTATGCATTTCCCTACTGTTTTGCTACATTTCTACGTTTGGGACAAAACTAACATGAAAAGCGAAAGTTTTGCTATTGAGAATTAAAAGTAAAAGCAGTGAATCACCAGCCAATTTATAATTCTGAAAGAAAAGATTCAGTTATTAGAAAAGATTCGAAGGTGTAGTATTTAGGGGAAAACAATGAAAAAACAAACAATAAAACGTGTATTTGTGTCGTTTTATGAATTTTTTTATTATCTCAATCCCATAATTTAATGTTACATCAGAAATATACAGACAAACGCATTATACTTTAATTTATTCATTTGTAGGCTGATTCGTTAAATAAAATTTCTAGATATAGCTCATATTCCCTTCCCCCAAAAGCAAACAGGTAAATCAAGTAAGAGAGTGTCTATTATTAAATTTTTTAAATATACCCAATATACGACTTTGTTTATAATATATAGTGATCCTGGTGTTTTCGTTGCCGCATTTTAAGGTTTACGATTTGTTTACGACAAAATTTAGGAGCTAGGTGAATTGCTTGAAAACGGTTAGGTTCACTTAACAGTGTTAATCTCAATCATTTTATAACTCAGAGTGCACAAACATTATAGGCAGTTAGTTGTGCACTCTGATTTAGATTTATTATGGTATTTGAATAGAATTACCACACGTTCTATTCAAATACCATAATAAATCTAAAACGATGTATAAAAGAAATTAAACAAATAAAAAAGAAACAGACACACAGACGATTCAGCGCCGCTTACCTAACGCGCATGCGCTACTAATTAATTCAGTTTTTACTTCGCTATACATAAAAAAATCGAAATATTTTCATTAAAAATTGAAAAATATCGAAAAACGTAAAACACCAAGTACAGTTGGAACAATTAAAAAGATATTTTTACAGCTAAAATTACAGTTTGTAGGCAAAAACAAGCTAATAACTTAAATGATAATTCCAGAATGAATCAAGCATAATTTAATTCGCAGTAATAAAAGAAGATGCTACTTTGTTGTTGCGAAGCTTAGTTTCTTTAGATTGGCAACAAATCCTCTATTCTGCTAAGTATCAAATGTAAACAAATATGTCCGCTATCATAACAAAAAATTAGGCTTAGCCACACTTAAAAAAACTTTTAAATTGTTGATAACTCCACAATTATTGCATGCAGGTTAACTAAAGGCATAAAATCGTAACCGAAAGATAAGAACAACATAATTCAATCATTTTTAAATCAAAAAATGCACAATTTAGATACATATAAGAATAAAGAAACTAACTGAGCCGAGTAACAGAGTATATATATACATATACTTATATACTTTTGGTGCGACCGATTGCAACCAAAATGCGAGGCGAAGATCTACATGTTATAGCAGTCCTATGTACAAAATTTCAGCGTTCTGAGGCTAGTCTTTTTTTAGTTATACGACATACATACATACATACGTACGTACGTACGCAAAGAAGCCACTAAAAAATCTCTTTAAGTCCATTTTATGTCAGTTTTATAATTTTATTGAAGAAAAAAGAGTCCTTTATTCTGTCTTAAGGTTTAGATATTAAGCAAAAACATCGTTAAATTGCATTCGATAGCGGCCAAAATGGATATTTTCGTTGAAATATGAGATCCGAAATTTTTCGCGATTACAATACTTCCTTTTTGCTTCGTTCATTGAAGTAAAAAGCAGTCAGTTAGGTTTCAAACTGTATGGAAGTAAAGTTTATGTTTCTAAATGTGAAAGCAAGCCATTACAAATTCCTAATAATGCAAAATATCTCAAAATGGAACGAAAGATATCAATAGTTAACGCAGCACAAATTTCAGATAACAAATGAAGTTTAGTATTAAAAATCCTGAGCTTAAAATGAAATCTATGTTTAAAAAGCAATAACTGATTTACTCATAAACTAAGCGGGAACAAAATCAACATGTAATTCTAAAATGCTGAGTAATATTGAAGAAAGCTTCAGGAAAAGTTTATTAGTTCCACACCGTAAACGTAACTATAGGCTAATTTTTAAGAGAAACGTAACTTATTATTTAGTTTCACGACTACGCAATTATTTGTATTAGAAATTTTAAATATTAATTTCATGGTCTATATACTGTAAACAAACCGGCGAAAGCGTTATTCATTAACAGTTTCAGTGGACGAGCTACAACGTTAATAACCGTAGTGCTATGAAATTATTATGAAACCAGTAATTCTTAAAGGAAGCGCATTTTGTTTCGCATCATTTCAAAAAATATAATTCAAATCTCGTCGAAATCAAAACCGGCCCTCAAAATCGATCTTCAAAATCAGCAAATTCGATCTCGATGTGATTTCACATATAGAAGAGTTTTATTTATTTAATAAAACATGGTAAACACTTTACTAAATAAAATATTTGCTATATATATTTATCGACTTATCTAGGGGAATTACAGCCATCAATAAGATTTAAATTCGTGTTTTATAAACATGAATAGAAATTTAAAATTGGAATAGGTATTTTGTTCAGATATGCGAAATGACGAAACGCACTTCTTATGAATTGTTGAAGGTTGTATGGAGAGGTCCCAGTTCTCGTTGATAATTCGAGATCTTTCTATGAAATCAGCAATAATTCTCTCGTATTTAGTTTTATATTTTAATTAACTATTCTAGTTCAATTATTTACGAATTCCAATTAATAATTTCCACAACAGTACATATTTGCTATCTAAATTTCACTTCATTTTTCATAGATGCTTTTGATTTATATATTATGTATTATATATATATATGTATATGTATATATATATCAAAAGTATATATATATATTCCCCAACATCATATATATATATATATAAATAATAAGAATGTAAATAAAAAATAATAATTTCCCTTTTTCTTAAACTCTAATTCACAACTCATCAGAGGAAATGAAATAAAGTTTCATAAAAGTCGATTAATATGCTTCGAATGCATGTTTCGTTCTTCTGAATCATTTGACATTCATTTAAAACCTAAAGATCAAATCTCAAATGTATCCAGAAGTTTCCCTATACGCATTCCAAACACTTGAGAAAAAAGAGAGAAAAATGAATAAAACATTACATTATGCAAATTTGACTACTGAAAAAAACAAAATTTTGTTTCTAAGTTTTGTCATATTTTATATATAAATGTGATATATGTATCATATTTTAATTTAAATTAGATGTGTAAAACAATGAATACCTCATGTAGAATGAAAGAGAACGGAGACATCTCATACTACTTTCGGGTTCTACTTGTAGCTATTAAGCTTAACAACATATACACATCCTCGAAACATTGCCATGATGTATATTTGTCACATTCAGAGATAACTGCTGAATAAATCCGGTTTCTAATATTTGAGAATATGGCCTGTTCTTTAAACTGTAAAGATTTAAAAAATTAGCAAATATGAATTATTCAAAGCTCGGCTTTTCTCCGATAAAGACAACTGCAAGCTATAACAATGTAGAGGAAGAAAAGAAAAGGACTGAAATAATTTAGATTATATACAAGTAATAGACAAATAGTTAGAAAAATAGTTAAGATAAAAACGTAAAAACGCCTGATGAACTTCTGAAAGAAAATATGGAAGCAAAATGAATGTAGTATAAAATAAAATGACTGAAAGGAAGTAACAACCATAGAAATATAAGGCATTAACTTTACAGAAACTAAAAAACAAAGGAATCAACTTTGAATAAATATAAAAGTACGGAAATACAAATATAAAGCTGAAAAATGGAAGAGCAAAATGCAAAAATGGAATACAAAATTAGTAGAAGTTCATTCTTAATTTATTTCTTCAAAGGATCAGAAATTATGTATTTAGAATAAGGTATTTTTTATTCAATTAAAAGAGTGTGGATTTTTTTAAAACTTAAGATCATACTCTAAATTTAAAATATTTGTTACTGTTATTAATAAGAATGATAGTAACTTATCAAATGGTTTGTTTATATTCGGGGGTCATCAGCTGGATTGATAAATGTATTAAACTATAGAGAGTTACCCTTATCTTTCTTGATTGCGGATGCATGCGAATCATATAAGCAATCACAGGTTAAATGATTATCTGGCGTTAAAAGTTAGCTGTCTTTGTACCATTTACATTTATATCTAAATACTGTGATGTCATAATGTTTTTAAATTTTCATTTTAATGCTTTTAGGGAAAGGAAAGACTGAACAAAAAGAGTTTTTTAGAATCAACTCTATGTTTTCGCACAACGGACTTATTTTTAAATTTTGGAAAGTAAAAAAAATAGAAATTAAAAATTGCATAAGACACTTTTTTTTATTTTCAAAAGATTTCAAATCAGTGAGTAAACGCGTACAGAGATAGAATAAATAATATGCAAAATACAATGTCTATTTTGTTGGTTTAAATTTGATGAATTTTGAAATCCGCAGTAAATTAAAAAAATATTTTAAATTTTTCTTGTTATACTTCTTGGCAGAAAGAATAATCAAAATCCAAATCGGCAAAAATCATGTTACTGCAAATTTTGCACATAAATAGATGATTTTATTTCAGCTATATGTGAAATTTTTGTATTTTTCTGTATCATCTGTAATGCTTGTTTTGTAATTAAAGCAAACTCCACTGGAACACAGCAAACTTTATTTAATAGATCAATTTCATAACTGCAACATATAAGTCGAAGAAAAGGTAACATCAAACATTAACAGCCAAAACGTATTCTATCTCTTTTTAAATTAAAAATCATTATCTTACTTCGTGCGAGAACCGCACGCAGCTCTCGTGTTGGCGTTTCAAACATTGCCATTTATTAACAGATATATTTCAAATTCAACTATTTTAAAAGTTTAAGATTATTATTGCAACAATATCTAAAGCTGTTACAATCTCTCCCCCAACGGAGAAACTTTTCCGAAGAGAAAAGTTCTTGAACGCGACTTTCTCATTAATATTAAGAGAAGGCAAAT
>KK114551.1:149794-170386 GCA_000611955.2 Stegodyphus mimosarum
TAATATCGTTTGAAATTGGGAATAAAGAAATGCTATACCTTGCTTTCCAGGAGATGTGCTTTCATTTCAAAAGCACGCACGATTATTCTATCTCGTCGGTGCCTCCAAAAATAATTAAGACTGTAATGCTTGTTTTGTAATTAAAGCAAACTCCATTGGAACACAGCAAACTTTATTTAATAGATCAATTTCATAACTGTAACATATAAGTCGAAGAAAAGGTAACATCAAACATTAACAGCCAAAACGTATTCTATCTCTTTTTAAATTAAAAATCATTATCTTACTTCGTGCGAGAACCGCACGCAGCTCTCGTGTTGGCGTTTCAAACATTGCCATTTATTAACAGATATATTTCAAATTCAACTATTTTAAAAGTTTAAGATTATTATTGCAACAATATCTAAAGCTGTTACACATCTAACATGAAAATCTAGACAGACAAGGTTTGGCAGAGAGTGAGAATACAAGCGCAAGCCTATTTAACATCGATCAAATGGCTGTCTGGCTAATTTGGCGAGAAATCTTCAAAATTCGCCAAACTGTTCGGCCCCTGTATAACTGCAATGAAGATTGCAATTGAATTACTGTAATTTATCCTCTTTGTAGTTGTAACCCGCATATGCCTTTCGAAAAGCAGAGAGTACTACAAACACCTCGGTGGCCGGGTGAAAGCAGAGCGGCGAAGCGAGCATCTGCTCTCAGTTGTTGTGATTTGTTAGTTCAACGTGAGTCAGTCTACTGATATATCTCAAGGTTAGCTGCGCTTTTTAGATTCGCTTTGCACTGCGTTGTGTTTTACATACGTAGTAGTTTTAAGTGTAACTATTACTTGTACTCTATGATTCTGCGAGAATTATAGGACTATTTATGTGGAAAGGTCCAAAACTCTGAAGTGTTTCTTTCGATAAAATAAATTTTATCAACCTATCATCGGTGCTAAAACAAAACTTCCTATTTAAGAGACCTGATATATTTAATAATATTAATAACGCATTGTACTACCATTAATTATACAAAAGAATGAGTTCAAAAACACGTTAGCTCATGACGCAGTGATTTTTCAATAAGTGACTTGAAGGAAATATTGATTTTCTTTCCTGAAAAAATAAGATCATAAATTAGAGAATAGCAAATTCAAAGAAAAGTTTTAGAGCAGAGCATCGGGTTTCATATGTAAACATCGCAAGCTTTTAAAAATAAGCTGTAAAACTAACAACTACTTAATAAAAAATTACTTGCTATTGAATAATATATGAAAAATCAGAAAAAAAAATCATACAATAAATTCTGAAATCGAAACTCTTCCTTTTCTTTGTATATTAGGAGTGCAATGCCTATTAATTTAAACCAGTGGCACGTGGTGAGAGCTACAAGAATGTTAAGAAGAGGTTCTTTACAACTGGATGATGGCCCTGTCACTACTGGAGAATCAAAGGTAAGTTTCTAAGTTTATCTCGCTCTAGGAAATATGAGATTATATTTCATTAAATCTTACTCCATTTATTTGCATAATCATCTCAATTAAAAATAAACGTGCACGTAAACGAAGATTTAAAAAGAAAAAACTAATTACCTTATTTAAAATCCGTTACTGACGTCTGCGGTTACAATTTGTCAAGAAAATGAACAAAATGAAAGCAGAAGCTAAATAGTGCATTTGATTAAAGTCATTTAGCAAAATTCTTACTCAGGCAAGTAATAATTGCATATTACTTACTTCTAGGACAGTGTTGTTGTAAATGCTCTTAAATATTTATGCGATTATCATAAATGTATGTAAAATTAAGTATTATTTTAATATTATACAATGCGATAAATGCATTTTATAGTACGATTTTATGCCAATTCAAACATTTTGCTAAATTTGTGTTCCACAATTGCTCAGGTGGAAAGGGGCTAGTGAACCTGACTTCCATACTGAAGGGCTCGGGTTCGAATCCCGGAGATAGTATCGATGTAATTTGTCCGTTCCTACGTAGCAGGCAACGATGGCCCACGTATTAAATACCTCCATAATAAAGAGACCGCAGCTTCTGGCCTTACTAGTGGCCAACGGCTATAAACGGCTAGTGCCCGCCATTGAAAAAAAAAGTATATTATATGTCTAGGGAAAACAATAGTACTGTTGTAAAGTATTTTCGTATGGCGTAATTAAAAAACACGTCCGTCTAGCAAACGGAAGGTCCAGAATTCGAATCCTGGTAAATGCGTTGCTGACTTCCGTGTTTCCTGTTCCCTAATGATACTAAAAAGCAATTTGAGCTGAGATAGCGCAAGTTAATTAAAAATCTAGAAATAAAACGACATATGACTGAAGTTATGTATCGTAAAAATGAAAGGCAAATAAAAATATTTTACTTTTTTAAATATATAACCTCCCGTAAAACAAAATGCTATAAATGGATAAAAAATAATATTTTCTTATTTGCATTGTAATGAACGCATACTTTAGTTAGTGATTAAAAGCTACGTAATTGCGCAGAAGTTTTTTAAATATCCGAATTGGCTTTGGTATAAATGAATGCGAATATTTAGAAACCCGCTGTAACGAATTTCGGAAAATAGTGCATGAAAACACAATCCCATTGGAAAGAAAATCTCCGAGATTTAACCAAGTGTTAAATTCCAGTGTAGTAACATAATATGCTAAGTAAATAACACAATTGTAACAGAGATCATGAAAGCGATAACGTAAAATTTATCTGAGAATCACCTTTCGTATGTCTTACTTGGGAATTTAGTTTTATTTCAACAGCTTAGTTGTCCGCTTTTACGTGAAATGCATATATTATTCAAAAACACGTTAAAGCTGACTTAAAAGCATTTCACATCTATTAAGAGAGAATGATTTCTTATGTACACCATTTTTTTACTTTTTACTAAATGAAAAAACACCACATCTAGCTTTTTTAGCTTCCGTTAAAAATTATGAAAGATATCATTATCTTTTCCGTTCTCAAGGTAACTTAAAATTCATTTGCAGTTAATTTTGAAAGCAAAAAAAAAAAAAAAATTGCCGCTCTAGTTTTATAATAGATGCAGCTGCATCTAGTTGCGTTTAATAATCTTGCATGCAAGTCTCATTTTTTAAATGTGTTTTTCTTGTAAACTTCAAGCCATTAGCATTAAAATGTTTTCTTTTTGATGTGTTCATAAACATAAAAGTACCGTAAGTAAAGTGTGAAATTATTACTTATTCATATCAACCATTATAAAAAGGCTGTTATAAAGAAATTTCCCATTTATTTTCATAATTTGAATATTTGCTTTATTTTATTAATCTATTGCTTCATGTTTATCATAAAGTAAGACTTCAAATGCTGTAATAAAAGATACAAATATCTTTTATACCTCAAGACAGAAGGATAACACGCCAAAGTAAAAGATAAAATAAGGCAAAGCAACAAACTTCTGTTTAGAGTATATTTTAACCAAGACGCTATCAATTTCGAAGACAGGCGCGGGTCCTTCATAATCTTTTCTTCTGATCCCTGATTTTATCTTTTACACCCATTCAATAAAAATATTTCTTGTACTGATTTGAAAAGTTATGAGGTATTTCTCCCGCCTTCTTAGCATGCCTTCGTGGTGTAATGGCCAGAACACTCGGCGCACATTCGAGAGGTCCGAGTCCCGGCGAGCGCATTGCTCATTTCTTCGATTTCCTTGTGTAAAAAAATTCTAAAATGGTTCTATAGTGGCGCCCGAACTAAAAAGGATGGTGGATGATGATTCTCCATCACCAGGATTTGGCGACTGGGTCCTCTAATTCCCAGTCTCCCTTTAAAAAGGGGGAGTATATAAGGTATTTCTTCCACCTTCTTAGCATGCCTCCGTGGTGTAATGGCCAGTAAACTCGGCGCGTATTCGAGAGGTCCGAGGTTCAAATCCCGGCGAGGACATTGCTTATTTGTTATGTCTCCTGCTTCAAAATAACCCAATGTTTCTGCGAAGTTAAATTACTGCATTAATGTAACTACAATAGATACCTAAAATCCATCTAATGGTGATATTTTAAGGGTCAGAATATGATAAATTTGTCTCACATGCTGTTTAAATTGTATCCTAAATTTCTAAGGAAAGACATTAGAATAATGGCATTATGTTTTCTAAATCAGTCACACGCAATTTACTTTGACATTTAAATCTCAGCAGACAGCCTAAATCAGGAGTAGTCAACATGGTCTCTACCGCCCACCACCGGGCGATTTAAGCTTTACAAATGGTGGACGGTAGAGGCTGTTGTCCATCCCGTGATGAAAATCCGTTCTCTCGAGCTCAGCTCTCTCCTCTATTCATATCTTTATAAGGCCTTGCCACTTCTCTTAGGTTTTCTTCTGTGACTATAGCGAGCATAATGGGATTATCCTACCTTAACAAAGGAGGCTAGCAGATATTTTTCCGAAATATGAACTTTCCTTTTCTTACCATTGAAGGTTTCCTAGCCTAAACAGTTCACTGGAGCCGATGTCCCGGCTAGTTACGCGAGACATAAATTTTCTGTCTCTTATAAATATAAGCAAAGTACAAATAAATGAATACGTTTAACTATATATATGTTTCTACTAAGCCTCCACTCAACAGAATTACTTTGCATTTGCGCTAAGCTATTGCGAAGTCGGTGGGCAGTAAGAAAATTCTAATAAATAGAAGGTGGGCGATAGGTGTAAAAGGTTGACTACTTCTGATCTAAACTGTATGCTGCTATTATTTCAAATAGAGGCTTTCAGTTTCATGATTTAATTTCGACAAATGTTTTATATTATATAATTTAAAATTATTTCATATTCTGTACGACACAGTTGCTTAGGTATAATATTTTTTAACAAAAAGTTATTTATTTTTAGGCAATCATAAAACCTGTAACAGATACTTATATGTATTTTATCTTTAAAAAAAGGATATTACTTTTATTGAATAAAAGTTTTAAAATGTTTTCCTATTTTAAAAATCCTTCAAGTCTGAAATGGAAGTTTGCTGTCGTATTTGAAGCCTCACAGTTTCGAGCGATTTTATTGCGATTGAATTTTAAAATGTTTTTCGATACTGAAATTTTATTGAAGCTTCTCTCAAAATGGAGTACACTCTCTATGTATTTCTGAAATGATTTGGTGGCTAAGTAACTTCAGCGAAATTCTAATAATTTGATGGGCAAGTCTTCAGTGATGTAAACTGTCGCAATTCGATACAAATTACAGATATTCGCTATAATTAGTTTTAAAACCACTAGCTTTATTATTTTAAATTACAGGAATTTGAGTTGATTAAAAACTTGAGAAAAAACTATGAGAAATAATAAGATTTGCATCTTAGAATCATAAGCTGTATAATTGATAATTTATGGGAAATGACATTCATTAAGAATTGTATGATTCATGTAACTAATGAAACTCACGTGTTAACAACTCTCTTGTAAGTTCTGAGCCTACTAATAAAATTTATTAGTTACTCTGAGTAACTAATAAAATTCGTGCCCTAGAATCATAATTATTACATTTAATAAGTTGAGACAATTTAACGTTTACGTCTGGGTAAGGTCCCCATTCATATTATGTCTGAATCTTGACTTTTTTGCAACAGCAGGAGAAACTAATTAAAACACTATGATGTCCACATTACTGTTCGTATATTGCATGTGGCAATAACTTCGTATATTGTCTCAAGTTTTTCTGTGAATTTCTCAAGAAAAGGAGTGGTTAGACTGCGATTTTGGTGTGGATTAGATAAAACATTTGCGAATTAACAACGTAGAGATGTGTCTTAAATGCAGTTTTAAGATATCATTCGAAATATCTTAAATCAATAGTAACCTCATATGCAATGGATGACATTGAAGATATTTACTATGGGAATCAGGACTTACTATGGGTTCTCTGCCATGTTAATGGAAACGACAGTGAAACTAATAGTTCATCAGAAAGGACAGGAAGAGTTCATCGGAAGTTCATCATAATAGTTCATCAGAAGGATAGGTAAATCTCTTCTTGACGAATTGCTTCCGTACAGTTTGTAAGTGTGTGTTTGTGCACTTTTATGTTTCAGTAATGATTAAAACGCAGTTTACAATCATAGTTTACAAATAATTGTTAAACTATTTCAGCTGAAGGATGGCTTATTTCCTATTTTGAAAAAATCTATTTAAAGCTGATTAGTTACTTGTATAAGAATTTTTATTTTGCTGGGGATTAACAAGCATATGATAATTTAAAGCTTACGGTACTTTTGTTTGCTTTTTTTTACACATTTTGCCTTTCCGGAGTTATTGCCATCTTCTTTTGAGACAGCAAATTCCAGTTCAACTCATCGAACTTAGAATAGAATGTTCGATACAATGTCCACATCTGAAAATCTCTGATGAAATGTTTGGATATAAATTGTAAACACTATTCGAACGTATATATGATAAATTTTAAGATTTCTGCGTCGAATACATTAAATAATTGAGATAAAATATTTTATTTCTCTATTAAATTTTCAGGAACCTTTGAGTGAACTGAATCTTGATCGACCTTTGTATCTGGGAGGATACCGCCATTTGTCGACCATCAATCCAGAATCAGGAATCACATCACGTTTCAAAGGAGCATTTCAAAGGCTGGTTCTCAACGGCGAGGTAGTTGATGACCTAAGGAAAGTAGCTAAATCTTCGCAAGATGTTGGACATTTCTTCGGACCACCTTGTGGACCGAATCCTTGTCATAATGGTGGGATGTGCTTACCACAACTAAATAATTTCCATTGCAAATGCCCAGTCGCGTACACTGGTCTTTGGTGTGAGAAATGTAAGTATAATATTATTTCAGTTCTTGAGCACTTAAGTCATACGTCTTCATATAAACCATTTGCGATTTTTTAACTACTAAACTTAAAAAATAATTCGGATTTCAAACTGCGTTTGGGTTGTGTCTGTAAATATCAAACTAAAGCTTTCATTAATGTAAAATTGATGCAAATTTAATTATGAGAAATAGAAAAGAAACTATTACTGCGTATAGAATAAATATAGCTACCGTGTATAACATAGTTAAAGGAAAAGTATTTATTAAACAAATATTTCAGAACAAGAAATTAAAACACGAACAAAAATGCTACAAAGATCTTCATAATATTACGGTAAATACAGAATAAATTATTGTTGCGTGCGTATGGGTTCGTTATCAATTGAATGCACAAGTCCTAAAAAGTTAACAAAAATTTATTCTTTCCACAAGAAATAAATCAAAATGCTGAAATATTTCTTCAGAGATATTCGCACAATATCACAATATCTCAAACGTTTAGCAAAAACTCAGTTCAAAACAGATAAAATAATTCTCTCTCACAGCGAAATAGCTACAATCAATAACAGCATTAATTAAACAAACAGCAGTTCGCTTTTTACAGCTACAACTACAACAGCAACTGAGATGAGGTGTTTTAATTCGGCTTTTATAAGCTTTTAAATTATCACTAGAACAATCTCGATTTTTATAGATTTTTCTGGATGGCAACAATATTTACGAGATATTTATTTATTAAACATTAAAAGCAGGCGCTCTTTTATTTTTATTTTTTTTTTCGACGTAGCTTTCTCTTCAAAAATCGTCTGCGTTGCACGGTAAATATAAAGCAATTTTAATTACAATTCTTAAATAAATAGCCAAATAAATGTGAAATCTGTAACATTATTATTTCCCTCAAAACCTATTTAGCACAAAAAAATGCAGTTTGTGTGTTTTTGAAGAAATCTCTTCTCGCTCTATCACGTAAAAATTTTTTATCTAATTTTCTGCAGCTTGAGTCATCTAGTTGTTTACTGGATGTGTGAATAGGACTCAGTATTCGCCCCCCGAATTATCAAAATGCCATAAGTTTAATAATTTGGGTAGCAAGAGGATGTTCAAATTATGTATAGAAATGAAGTTAATAGTATGTAAATGTAGAAAGTAATGTATAGTAATACAAATACAGTAGTAACATATAAGTAATACAAATGTTAATAATATATTATTATGTTAATGTTAATATTAGTAATGTATAAAAAATGTAATATTACTAATCGAATTAGTAATCTAAATGTTAATATTAGCAATGTATAGTAATACAAATGTTAATGTATAGTAATAGTATGTAAATGTAGAAAGTACATCTGTTTCTAGGTAGAAAAGTGCGAATTAAGTTCGTTGATATTAGTGCAAAATATAAATGAAATATAGTCTGACTTATCAATTATTACCTGGTTTTAAAAGAGTAATGTTTTTTCCGTCATCACCTGAACAACATCCGTCAACTCCGTCACATCCGTTCATTTTTCAAAATCCCGCAGTCTCTCACTTATATAAACTATTCCATTACAGGCAATCATATTCCAAGTATTTACGCTTGCTATGTGAATCTGAATATGAAATTTTATTCTATATTCGTATTACATCTAATAAACCCATTAAATTTTCACACAATAAATGACTAGAGACAGTGACATAATTTAAAATTCCTTAGCTCTCTTTCTCCATATTCTATCTAGAAGTTAGATCTCTAACAATGTTAATGTAAACGATATATTTCAAAAAGCGACATCTGGTTTGCTTTCTCCAGATGTATTATACGCTTAGAATTCCTTATTATTAAGTGTCCGAATTGTTCTTTTCGTTAAGTAAAATATTCATGATGAGATTAATTTTAAAATGCCCACCAATAGCCGAGTAAATTGATGCCGCTGAACATTGCTCAACTTAGTGGGTTCAAATCCCAAAAAATGAGCATTACGGTTTTTTCTGCATATGTAACAGGAAAACAATCTCTTTTCCCTAGAAAAAATCCCCCACGGAAGTGTAATTTTCTTTACGTTAGATAATTCTAGTATGCATTGCTGTAACCAAATAATCCAAACTGGTATAATCGAGCTTAGTTTTAAAATGTTATTAGAGTTACAAATTAATAAAATTTAACGAGAAATGAATGTTTTTTGTGTTATTTAAGTCGTGATGTAAAAATGGTGTAAAGAAGAATGGTCTGTTATATTCTATAAAATTTTAATAATTTTAATACCTTAAATTAATAACATTTCAAACCACCACTAATCACTACAATTTAATACTAATCACCACTGATCAGTTTCATTTAAAATACTATACTTGAGCATTAAATAACAGTACAGATGGCAAAAGATTCCTTGCCCCGTTTTAGAAATCATCTCACTTAATATATCACTTTTTAATCAATATCAAGAGCCGATATTTGTCTGAGGTTGAGTAAATTAGTGCATGTGAAAAAGCTGAAGTGTATAGATTCATCTTTTATACCGAAAAATTAATCAAGCGAAATAAGGGCTTTTATTTATAAATCAATTCTAAGCGATCCTGGGAATTTTGTTTCATTGAATTGCTAAAAAATTCTTATTTAGGTTTCTTTAAATCATTTCCTTCTTCAGCAATAAACTTCTAACATCTAACCTATGACTTTTGATCGATTTTTTTAAGTTTCAATTTGCAGATAAGAAAAATAATTTATTTGAATTTTCTCTCGATTCGCAGCTCACTGCTTAAGTTAATAAGACTTTGAACTGAGTTTCTTCAGAAATGAAAGTTTTCTTGGAATGCATATCTCACTAATCAATATTCCAAGCTCCTCGTTTCTGTCCTTTTATGCTTTTTTTTATCTCTGAAGATTCAGTTCCCATATTCGGACTAAGAAATTTCAAATCAAACCGTAGAAACGGAATTTTTTTCAGTAAATATTAAAAACAGGTCTTGGGCATAAGCGAGTTCTTAAAAGTACCAATGACTTTAAAATTATTTGAACTGCTTTTATTTTAAAAGTGGTAAAGGAATCGCTAATCTAGGAACTTTTACTTTTTATACTCGTTTTATACTTCTCTGTACATAATACAAATTTAAATAAGGAATCCTTTATGAACTAATTTAATTATAACTTGCCTTTACGTGCATCAACGTTTAACCAAACCTGAATCTGTAATTCTGAAAATTTGCTTAGTGTATAAAGCGTACAACTGATCAAAGTCTCATTTTGATGCTACAGCATTGAAATGATGTGCTAATATACACTGAGTTTGTATAATTGATTATGTCTGTATTAATTATCGGAATTTACAATGCACTATCCGGCAAACCTGCCAGATTACGGATTACCTGCCAGATTATGGCCACGGTCAAAGCAAAATTTATCAGTTCTATGTGTATTTATAAATTCTATATACGCGTTGTTTTTTTCAACGTAAACTTCGAGTCCAAATCTTCAAGCATTCTGAAAAATGCCACATGAATGTCGTACTGTATTCATCCGAAGCCTGTCTTCTCGTATCCCATTGGTTATTCGTATCAGACTTGACTGTGATGTGCAGCATCTTGTGTTCTTCGTTTAGTGACATCCTGTTATTACTCTTCCATTCGAATTTGACGATGATGCTAAGAGTCTTGCGTCCTTCGTCTATTTGAACCTTCTTCTGTCTCTTCATCACGCATGTTCTGTTGACGTTCCACTTGTCGACTAAGCCTCCTACACATTTCTGCTTCAGTTTCTTAAGCACGCAACGTTTTTTGAATTTCTGCTTGTCTGGCGAGCTTCCTATTGGTTTCTTCTTCATTTTCCTGAGCGCGTACGTTTTCTTATCATTGTACTTGCCTACTCAGTCTTCTAGTGGTTTCTTTTTTAAGTTCTGTACTTGCCGTAACCTTTTTAGATCAGCTTTTTGTCTTCTTAATGCATCTTCCGTAATGCCCCTTTTGCGTTTAGGCATTTTATTAAATTGGAAAAAATAGCAATGTGCTAAAATAATAATTAAACTAAAATGCAATGAATACTTCAAAAGGTTTAAAGTGTACTAAAAACGGAACTATATATATAATAAAAGAAATTAAATATTTGTAAATAAAATTATTAAAAGCGCTGAAAAACTGAAAATAAAATGAACTATTAATTTAAAGTACTTTACACAAAGTTCTTAGCTGCAGACAAAGCAAAATTTATGCGTTCTGTGTGCAACTGAGAAGAAAATACATAAAACATTTCAGTGTGAATGAAATCAGTTGATTCTTTCCAAACAACCATAGATTCGTAAATAATTTTTTGTTGCCAAACCAGGAAACAAAATCTTTTGACACTTTTAGTTAAAATGTATGACATCGTGATTTTAATTTAATGTAATATAAAAATGTTTCTTCAATATAAATAAAATATTTAATAGGGAAATAACATATTACGTCAATTATCCTAACCTCAACCGTAAAAAGTTGGCAACAGCAGCTATTTATTTCAACTGCTGATAATAACGAAAATGTTTATACCTTGACATCACATTCACCCGCGTGCTTTCTTCAACGTCAGAATAAGACTTGATATAATAATAGTATGTTTAATGTTTGACAATGCTATTTTTATTTCCTATTGCGTAAAACTTACAAACTTTTGATTATCAAACTCTACGATTTGAAAGCAAGCAGTGGTAAAGCTTTTCGAAATAAGTCATTTTTATCTCCAGCCCTCAAGACTGTTGCCACTTCGACAAATTAGTACGAAAATTAACTTTTTAAGAGTCTTTAACTAATACCTCGTCTGATAAAAGCCTCACGAAGATGAAAATGGTTGAAATTGCTTCCCACTAATTTTTGGAATACGGAGGTACCACTATTGAAACTCAATTCCCCGTCATTCCGGTGGAGATGATGTTAGAAATAAACAAACAGATAGATATACAAACAAACACAGAACTTAGTAGTATAGATTCTTGCGTTGAGTTTGTATATTGATTTATAAATAAACGTACATATATTTTTTAATGTACTGGGAAACAGATCAGCCTCCGTAAACATCGTATTAATGAAAAAATTGTTTCTTTTATTGAATAATTAAATCTTCATGCATCTAAATGGTGTTCAAAAGATATCACGATTTGAAAATAATCTTTTTCTTTTTTTTCCTTTCTTTAAAAAAATAAGGAAAACTGCTTATCCACTATTTATCGATAATCGTATTCTCACTTCCTAATTATTTTTTAATATGAATGAGCATTGGAAACGTATTTTGAAATTCAATAATTACCTTCAATAAAACCAGGCAAATGGTAAGGGCAAGAAAGCAACTTCTCTCAAGTAAAAAAACGGTAAAAGGAATTAAAGTTAGTGAAAGTGTTCAAAAACAAAATTCTTGCGTTTTGACAATTGTAACGATTCAAACTTACTTGGGCAGTTTCAAACCGATTAGCACAATACCGATTTTTAACATCTATACTCAGTTTAATATGTAATTATCTACTCATGATATTGCGCCTTAATTTTAATAAAATGCATTCTTTTGTTTACCGGAAACAGCTATATTATGAATTTTCGTTAAGTGAAAAAGATAATATCTATTCATCTTATGTCAAATTATTTCTGTGACATGTATATGACTAGTTTACAAAAGATAATTATAAAAAGGATAGAAGAAAAAAATGTGATATATAAACTTCGAGACGTTTCAGGAAAATGTTTTCCTTTGATTATCATATAAACGCATCCACCACTATTTATTTTCAAGCACTTTTTTTAACTTTAAAGAAAAAAGTCTTCTTCCTTCTTCATATAAACTGAAACAAGAAATTGGGGTTGCAACAACAAATGCGAGTTACTGAGTTTTATAGAAGAGAAACTGCTGCACAGTCTGGTTTTTCCCTGCTGACAATTTTCAACGACCGAATGAGATGAATAAGTTTTTCGGAGTAAATACGCAGTAACATTCATGTTTCAGGAAGAGTGAAAGTTTTAAAAATGAAACTTGAATTTGCAAGGAAAGAAATTACTTCTGGGCGATTCCTGTATTATGTTCTTGGAAAATTTCACTGAAAACTTCAAGTTTTTTTTTTCAGCAGCAGCGTGAAAGGGCGTGGTCGCTGAAGAGTGGTTGAAGATTTTGAGGAATATCTGAAAAAGAGACAAAGGAATTCGAAGTTCTTTGTGTCCAATATACAGCTTTGGTCTATTAAACTTCTTTTAGGAAAAGAAAGAAAGAAATTGATCAATAGTCTATGCATGAGAAAGGAAAAATTACTTCAAAAAATTGCTTAGCTGGAAAGAAGCCCACATGAATATATATATATATATATGTATGTATGTATATATAATTTTAAAGTGGTAAACACTATACGTGAAAGTGAAAGAAAAATTGTAACTGAAAATTATTGTTTAGTAAACCAATGGAAATTAAATTTAGGCAATTTTATTTAAACGAATTTTCCGTGCATTTTCTATAAAACATAGCGGCAAGCTGATAATTAATTTTTTATTGTTCACTTTTTCAAACAGATTCATTAAGGTATAACTATTTCAAACACTGAACAAAAGCAATTAAGGAGTTCTCAAAAACTTTTCATCCTTTTAAACTATATTTAAAAACAAACCAACAACAAAAATAAATAAATAAATTTTAAAAAACTTTTTAAAAATCTAAATGCTTTCATATTTTACATTATGCCCAAAGGAGAGTTATTTTAATGTTTTGAGTGCTACCTTTATTTATTAAATATCATGTTCTTCGCTCCTAAATCATAAAATTCAGTTCAAGAGCAGTATCGCAAAATAATTTTAAATTGAGCATGTCTTTAGAATTTGCGGTTGCACAGTCTCACCCTTTTTCAGATTAGAATGTTTTTTCTGTACAATGTTTCCATTGCTCGCTTTGAAATCCATGAGTTTGTTAATCAAAAATTCGTTTAAGTTTTACAAAATATGAATTCGATAGTAAAACAAATTCCAAATTTCAAATTTGGGCTTCCAGATGCCCATTATTCGCAGTAGGATTACGTCATTCAAAATTCGAAGGCTCTAGGTACCGTCATTTCATCACAGTTCGAGAAACATGCATACATTTATGCACATTCTTTATTATTTAATTTCTTTAAATGTAATACAGGGCTGCAATATTTGGTAGCAAGAGTTTGAAAAGTGAACCAAAATTGAATGTTTCCGATGCAAAATGTCGAAATGAAAAACAATTGTCCTTCAGGGGCAAAGCCCCTTTGGACTAAAAACTACAAATCATACACATCTTTTTTAATTGTCATTTCAGTTACAATTTTACTTTCACTTTCTCGGATAGTATAATCTTTTTAGTACCAAAATTTATATTAGTCAATTGCATTTTAAATTTCACTTAAGCGCTAGTTTTTTTCTAAATTTATGTTCCTAATTTAATTATTTTATTAAACGGGTATTACGTTTTAATAATAAAAAAGCAGTTACAAATTTTGAAATTAAGATCAAGAAAACAGCATAATAATAATAATAATAATAATATAACACACAGTCGAAAATTCTTTGGTCTTTTAAAAAAATTGCATGGCATTGGTCAAATTAACTGTAATAAGCTAAATTAGTACTTTTCAAAATATGTAGAACTTAAGAAATGGCAAAACTGCTAAACATCTGCCACGAAACAATAGCAATTAAATTTTTAAAATCGAAATCTAAAGTAAAGAAACTTTGTCGTGAAGGGAAGGCTATTAGCCTATAACGAGAACTATTTCCAAAAGAAAAAGGCCTAAAATAAGAAAAAAGAATAAATTTAATAATAAACAGAATTAATTAAATAAAAAAATAAGCGCACTAGGAAGAGAAAATTAAAAATATGTGACCTTTTTGTTCTTTTAATTTTTTGGTTTGATTATCCGTATTCCATGTGAGTGAAAAAGAGATGAAACTGGCGTTGAGTCAAGTTAAACGGAATCCCATGAGAATTTCCCATGGGAAAAGAACGTTAATCTATAGAAAGAAATCATTTTTAATTGGATAAAATTATGGAAAAGTGAATATTTAAGGTAGGTTATCCACTTTTCAAAATTAGAGATGCTATTCAGTTCTGAAAAAAATTTCGTAAAATTTGGTACGACTATTATTGATTTCTTTTAAGCGAAAATAGGTTTTTAGTTTTCAATATCATGACTATCAGTATCGTAAATTACCGGTTTCAATAACCTTTTTATTAATTTTAATAATCCAGTAATAGTTATGGATAATTTGGAATTATGGTCTATATGATAACAAACTTTTATTCAATTTCTTTTCAAAAATAAAGTCGATATTCTTTTTATGATTTTTAATACCATTCATAACGGATATGAATTAAACTAGTCTTTTATGAAATTTTGGAAAGACCTAAAGATGTTCTTCCTATTAGACTATTAACCACGGAATTTTAGTTCAATTATTATATTTTGATTGTTTAATTAATATTTCAGCACACTGGGCGACTTTAAATATATATATATATAATGCACATACAGAACATAATTTTCGCATTATTTTCAGAGTTTATGAAAAAAAATCTTATCTCAAAATTTGCATACATGTGTTTCAACATAAACATATTCTTAACATACATAGATACATTGAAGCAGATTCTTCCTTATTTAACTTCTTTAAATATAATACAGGGCGATAATATTTGGTGGCAATAATATGAAAAGTGAAACAACGTTTGTAATGAATTGACGTAAAATGCTAAAACAAAATTAACAATCCTTATGGGCAAATTGCCCCTCTGGACTAAAAATGTGAATAAATCTACATTTGTAGTCAGACTTGTAATTTTATTACATTCATTAATTCACTATCTTAAGTAAAGTATAACATAGGCGTGTATCTGATGTTATACATATAGATATATGAAATACATAATAAAATGTCGTAAGCATGTAATAAAATTTTAATTGCATCATAAATTATTTAATCCTGGCCATTCTGTGTGCACTGAAATTTTACTTTTTTGTACAAAGTAAAGAAGTATTGTAATCGCGAAAAATTCCGAGTTTTATGATTATAATTTTTGCGGTTAATTAATTGAAATGAAACATAAGAACTCACGTAACTTACATACACTAATGCATTTGTAAACAATTTGTAAGCATAACCCTTGGATAACGTAACCAGATTTGCTATCGTTGGATGAGTAAAACAAACAAAAGTGATTTATGGATGATATTTGTTTGAAACATCGGACTGATATCAGTCCTATTCAGATGCTTTAGTATTATAATTTAATTAATAAAGTTATCCGTTTTCCGACTTTCTTGTATGCTTTTCTTTATAATAAATCACGCGAATGTTATCAGCTGTAGCGAAAGACATTCTGAAAAGAAATAGGCTCGCTTTCACATTACACGTGAAGAAAATCGGGAATGTAACCGATACAGCCAGCTTGTAAGTCGAGATTTTAATCGTGGTTAAATTACCTATGTTTAGCGGTCGTCTTGTATTAAATATATATAATGCTTAAGTCATATGCTAGTAAAAATTTAAAATAGTCAAATATTAAAATTCATAATTTTATAGTATTTGTTAAACAATCGTCAAAAGAATCAAATGGCATTTTTAATTTTGAGTATTAAGGTAATCTGTATAAGCTTTTATCCATGTGGATCCATAGAATCATTTTAATAGTTTAAAAGTACCTCAATAAATAAATCAACAATATATATTCATTAAGAAAATGTCACTCTTTCGTTATGTTATTAATCATAACACAGTGTAGTTTCAGATTAATTATAAAAGAGTGAAGATTTGGTTTAATTTTAAAGCACTACTCACAGAATATGATTAATTAAATAAAACAAAATCGCAAAAGTAAATTCAAAGAAGGCAGAAATGTGTCGTGATAGGAAGATAGAAAACAAAATAAATGTGAAGAAGAAAATTGGAGCATGTATAAATTATTAACGCAGTTCCTTATAAGCGCTAAATCTCTTTAATTAAAGTAGTCAGAAGCAATAATTAAATGGATGTTTTAAATTACTTTTTATTTGAGAAATTAAATATTGATGCCAATATGAATAATTACTGCTACAATTTCTACCACTGTGCTGTGTTACACTGGGTGTTTTAAGTCTGTCGGAAAAGGAGATGTGCGGGCATAGAGAGCAGTACATAGAACGTCCAGAGAGCGTGAGGACATTACTGTCGAAACATTCTGCACAGGGTACAGCATCATCCCGAATGTACCATTCGAGAAATTATCTGTGTGCCGTAAATGTGCTCCACTATGTGCGAGCGGCTTACTACGAGACTCATTGCGCTCTTATCAGGAACAGAAGGCCTAAGGCTTTACATCTGCCGAGTATGAGCTTTGTATCTATTTAATAAATAAATCATTAATTAATTGCTTAAATTAATTAATTAACTGTATTAAATTAATTGCTTCTTAATCAGATTTCGTAAATAAAATCGGGTTCGCTACCACCCGCTGACTCGACACCGCATGTCTAATTCAGTGACGAATGCAACTCAATAAATTTTTAATTATCTTAATTCTCATATGCAGATAACCAATAATCCACATGACACATATCGACATTCGTACCAGCGGCATTTTCTGGAATCGTTTATGATCATTTCATTGAGCCATATCTTTTGCCAGAACTACTCGACGGAAAATACATATATTATTTCTACAAGAAATAGGCCACATTTAGAATTCCTAAAATGTGGCCAGGAACACCATCGCCTTTTAGCGCTATGTGTGGAGTATTATGGATGCAACAATCCGAGAACCTTGGAATCGTAGGGGTGATCCATTCACTAGTTTGGAACGATCAACCCATCTGTCATTACTGGACCTTTCGTTTTAGGTACATTGTACAAACCGCATCTCGGATAGCCCCAAGAATTTGAGTAAGGCCTTTGCTGCCAGGAGTTTTGTTAACATTGCCACTGATATAGAAATGGCTGATGATTTCTGCAGTGTATGCCGATCACTGCATGGATCGCATGAAATCTGCTTTTGTGTTACCAGCTGCTGTTCTGAGAAGCTTTTGCAACTTAATTCGTAATTTATTCAACTTTTCCATTCATTCCCTATGTTCTTACGCCTTCTCACCTCTATTTTACCACTTGAGTGGCCCATTTTGATGAAAAGTGCTTGTTGAGGTGTTTTCTATCACTCCTTTTCCGAGAAGTTTAGCTCATGCGCTATATCGCGTTATTGTTTCAGTCTTGTTTTCATTTAATTTACATTGGCCATATTAAGAGAGCCTTAAAATTTTGCGTTAAGGAACATGAGGAATATGTTAGAAAAAAGGAAACACATCTGCCTTCAGTCTTTAAAGAAATTATGTTTTAGTTCTGGTTTCCTCAACAGATGGCGCCAGTAGCTTGTCTCCTGTCGGCTTTTCTTATCTTATCTAATCATTATATCTTATCTCATTTATTTGCGCTTTTGCAGCTGAGGCTGATGGTTCGGTAAAACCAACGAAACTAGTCCTGTGAAAATTTGAAAATATAACACTGTTTTTTTTTGTTTGACTTTTAAGTTAATATCATTCAACAATATTAACAATATACAGAAAAAGGAAAGTATATGATGAGTGGTATATTTTTTATTTCCCATGTACAGTTAAAATATTTTTCATCAGTACACATATTAATTAACAACACATTATAGAAATTATGCAACAGTTTTTTTTTTTTTTTATTTTCCGCAAGGAAGAAAATATGCAATGGAGATAGGCTTAATTTCTTTCCCCCTCTCTTTCTCTTTCATTTGTTATCTATTGTAAACCTATAAGAAAACAAATTACGATTCAACATTTGATTGGTTTACATTTAAGGAGGAAAGTGTTGAGATGAGATGAGAGAATTGTTAGTTTTCAAAAAAAAAGCAGTTCTTATGTTTGATATGCATCGCCGAATAAAATTAAGGTTTATTACAAGCAGTCTATTTTTGAGAATTGATAATTGGTAAGGCTTTAAAAAATGAATTGTCATGTTGCCACTTATGTATAAGTGCAGTTTGTAAATATTAAAAAGTTGAATTTTTTATAACTGAAATTTAATTTAATATTTCTTTTAACCATTAAATTTCTACTATTAAATCTATTAGTGAAGAAATATTCATTAAAAATTAAAGATTGTCAGTAATTTCTAAAACTTGCTGATAGTTAGACTATCATCTAAAAATAAATCTATTTTTCAGACGTTGAAAATATGTCCGTAGATGAGCCAGTAATGTTTGATGGAAAAACATACTTAAACTTTCCTAATAAGATTGCTACACGGTAAGTAATTTTTTTCTGCTCAATGAAATATAAAACTTTTGAAATAGTTTTAAAAATATCTCATGTAAAAATTAATAAATAAAAATCATAATTCATAAATAGGTTAATAAAATTAAAATTAAATGAATTGTATTAAAGCTCAATAATTATTAAAAAGCTAGGTATGAGAGCTTTAAGAAAACTGTTAAGGAAAAGCATTCTAGCAAACACTCTTCATACGGCATTTGCAACCATAGGAAAAATTACACGAGTAATTCGCATTTGTGTATTAGGTAAACAGGATAAATGTGTAGAGTTTTTTAGCTACTTTTAAATTTTTGTTTCTTTTCTTGTTATTTTATGCACTTTTCAAGAGGCGCAAAAAGCAGGAAATACTTTTAACCAGAATGAAATGGTAAAACATGCCATACCACTGAACTAAATCAATTAGGAAGAATGCACTCTTGGATACTTTTAGAATCGTTCTTTCCTATGTGGTGCATTTATTGGAAATGGATAAGTATTTTGACAGAGCGTGAATAAAAGTCGTGCTATTAATGGCTAGAAAACATTGATTTTTTTTAACTTTTTTAATTTTATTTACTTATTTTAAATTCATGAATATCTGAAGGTTCAATAAACGTGAATTTTTCCAATATTTTGCCTATATTTAGCTAACGAATTTCCCCAAAATTACATAATTATTTCCAAATTAATGAGCCATATACCTTAGTAAAACAGTTGTAAAAGAAAAATGCATTTATACAGTGCATTTATGTAATAAGGCTGTGAGCTGGAAGTCAAGAATTAATTCAATTGTTTTAATAATAATAATAATAACAACAAATATTGAAGCTTTATTTAAAATTTTAAATGTTATTATTGCATAAAAATAAAATACATAAGAGCATAGATATTTGGTTTCACATTTCTTCATATTTCTTGTAATAAATGTGCCTCATATTGAGGTTGATTTAAACAACAGTTTCGCAAAAATTAGTTTTTGTTAGATAATTTTATAGAACTTAAATATTTTTATTTTATATTTTGTTTTTGTTTAATTTTCAGCTTAGAAGAGGAACTACTGGATGTAAAAGAAAATGAGTATGTTACCTCTTCTGACTTTATACGAACATGCATGTTGCGCAAACACCTTTAGTGAATGTACATGTATTTTAAATAGAAACTAGTAAGAAAACGCAAACACTAATATCGTTACATTTATAATTATATTATTTAAAAGAACTCGCGCTTCTTGCTTATGTCACACATACTGCAAATTTAATAAATAAATAACTTACACATTTGTATGCATACGAAAACTGTGTGATTAAACGAACAGCAACAGTCTTAGAATAATAATTTATTAAGAGACAATAAACTACACTGGTGTCCAACAGTTAAGCATAATTGATAATTATGTGAATAAAGAAGGAACTGTAAATCAGAATGGCGGGAAACGTGATATGCGAGTGTAAAATGGTTATAAAATACGGAAGTGTTATATGCTAACCTCGCGGCACCAAATGTTATGTTCAAAATATCAAGGCACCAGTTGTTATGGTGCTAATGTTAGATACTAACTGTTACAA
>KK114551.1:171400-229983 GCA_000611955.2 Stegodyphus mimosarum
TTAATTAGGCGTTACCCATCGTAACAAAAGGTGTTGGTTATCATTGAGATTTTAAATCTTAATTTACTTTTACAAAACGCTACAACTATGGACAAAAACGAATGCACTTATCTGCTGAAATTCTTTCCCAGAACCAGTAGGCAGATGTAGTAGAACAAGGCCCATCTTTCAACTTAAATCTTGCCAGCTATCGATGTTGTTCTGTCCCATCCTAGTAGGATGATGATAAGTGCATGGATGTTTTTCGAAGTGAGAGCTGGAAGAAGCCGAAATCATCGGGATTCAAGGAACGTCAAGCTCTGGTGGAAGTTGCAATGAGGTTCGAAGAAAAAACAATAGAGGTACATCTCCTTCTTATTCTTCATCTCCGCTACCATGGGAGCAAGCAACAGGTCGAAGGCGGCTTTTCCGGACGAAAGCCCGGACAATTAGATGGGCATAATTCTACTGGTCTCCCTGGGTCAACATAGTAGCTCTTCCAGCGGAAGGAAAAAAAAATCGAAGCGTCAGCTGCGAATCCAAGGCAAAAGAGAATGAACATGGCCTTGCATGACGATTTCATTCGTCCCGAATCCAGATTTTCCGAAAATCACCAAATTTGGTGAATTAGTATGCAAATCTCGCCCCACACAAAACAGTGCCGCGAAAACTTAGTTTTTCCTTCTTTCCACCAAAAAAATTCAACCCTCAACCACCCCCTTTCGCCAACAAGGAGGGGTGAGGGAAAGGAATGTGACAACCCTATCACGCAAGCGGACAAGTACATGACCTTGACGAAGAAAGTGTTCAAAACGACGCTTATAGCAGAATAAATTTCTAGACACGAAATTCAACAATTTTAGCAATTAAATGGGCATAATTCTCCAACGGGGCGACGTACAGTCATGAAAGTAGGTTCATAAGAAGGGTAAATTTTTTCTCTTTAAGAGGTATAAATTCCAACCATGTGAATAAAAAGGAAGTATTTTTAAATTTAAAATATTACGCAGAAACAACCGATTTCCCATTGTCTCCAATCCCGAAAGCTAATACTGTCGAACGCGTAACGTAAGAACGAGAATTCTGTTTAGCTCGTATACAAATAATTGATTTAATAATATAAGCAATACAATTCGTGAAGAAAAATTTAGAATAAGCATAAATTAATGCATATAATTTACTCACTTAATAATTAATTAACAAATAACTGCAATTAACTACACAATAATCCATAATTCTAAACTAACCAAAAATCACTACATAACAGAAGTAAATCAAAAGAACGATAATAATTAATTTTATTATAGAAAGTAGCAGTTTGAAAGAAAGTTGAGAATAGCAAGGGTTCACACTTTAAAGAAAAAATGAAAGAAAAGATTAAATAAATTACTGATGCTGCAGTTTAGTAAGGCGTGTGGTCATCTCTGAGAGCCAGGCACGCTGCACAGCGATTTACCATACTTGCTATGAGATGATGAATGAGTTGTGGGCTCAAACGGTTCCAAGCTTCTTGAAGAGTTCTTTTCAGTTCTGTAACGGAGCTTGGTGGGTACGAAAGGGCTGCAATTTGTCTTCCAAGCATATCCCATACATACTCGAAAGGATTTAAATCAAGGGAGTTCGCAGGCCACGATAAGCGCTGGAAGTTTTCCGTTTCAAGGAAGTCATCAACCAGCACCGCTCGATGACATGATGCATTATCATCCATGAATATGACGTCAGGACCGACAGCATCTCGAAACAAGCGAACATAAGGCTCAAGAACCTCGTCTCTGTATCTTTGACCAGTCACAGACCCCGTGTCAAAGAAATTGAGGTCTGTGCGGCCGTTCATCATGATGCCTGCCCATACCATTACTCCCCTTGATTTAAAATGATGTCTTTCCGATATGTTTCTTGGTTCAAAACGTGTTTCATGTTCTCTCCATATCGTTACCCGACGAGAATCAGTACTCAGACTAAACCGGGACTCGTCACAGAACATCACATAGGCCCACTCTCCCACACTCCAATGTTGATGTTTCAAACTCCAGTTCAAACGTGCGCGTTTCTGCGCAGACGTGAGAGGAATGCAAACTGCTGGTCTTCTGGCATACAGGTAAGCATGATTAAGTCTCCTGTAAACAGTTTGTCTCGAAATTCGTATTTCTGTGGCTACTGTGAGAGCCGAACCCAGTGCTCTGGCAGTACTGCGCTCTGACGTCGCGCACTTATTACCAGATATCGGTCTTGGCGAGGGGTTATGACTCTTGGTCGACCTGATACTGGTCGTCGGGTAACATCTTCCGTTCTTTGAAACCTCTGCCACAGTCTTGAGATCACAGACTGGTTCACATTCAGAATTCGAGACACTTCGGTTTGTGATCATCCGGATTCCAGCATTCCGACGATTCTTCCTTTCGCAAACATCTCCAGTTGGCGTCTTTGTGTCATCATTCACCTTGTTTGATGGTTAACAACGTTCTTTCGCACAACAGTTGCCCGAAACTTGTCTGAACTGCCTATGCCGCGTTAATCGGTTTCTCTGCGTTCCGACATGCGCAGGTGTTTCGCGCAGGACGTAGTCGACTCAAAAGTTTTGCATAAATCCAATGTTTGTTCTTCACCCAATTAATATCCGCAAGAAATTTGGAATAATTTTACGAATATTTACTCCAAAGTTTCGCACTTTACAATTTATGCTTAACCTTTGGACACCAGTGTGTATCCATATATCTGGCTAAAAGTTTAATGAATATATGCCCGATGAAGCTTAATATTATCATTTATTAACATTACAAATTTAGCTCAGTTTCCAATAGTTCTAGTTCACTTTCTAAAATTCTTGTGTATGTTTTAATATTATTAATACACTGAAGTGCGATTAAATTAGGGATAGACCGCATTATGCAGACATCGTACTGCTTCATTTCTACTCATGTGAAAACATTGCCGAAGAATGCATATAAATTGCAATTCTTAAAATACCTTGATGGTAATTTAGACACCTTCCCTTGATAATCTATAATAGATACTCCACGTATGTGGCATTTAGCTTTAAAAATTGTTCAAAAATTGGAGATTTTCTGCTTCACAGAATCAATAAAATTACAAGAATATAAGAAAAACAGAAAAGGAAATGGGAATCGAGCAAACTTCAAGGAACAACCAACCTGAATGATCGTGATCTTTGTAGTCTCGGCCGTATAGTACGTAACAGGAGACACCAAATTAAATCAGGTTACCACCAAATTGAATGAGAGCTCCAACCGGACATAAATACTACACATATGGCAGCTGTCCTGTATTTATTTTAAGCTGATAATCTCAATGGCCCAGTCGAAATGTAGTAGACGGATAGTACAGTCCTCGTTTTGCCATATGTATTTCAGAAGCCAAAGATCCACGAGAGTACAAATTTCCTCTATACGCCACAGTGGTCTGCGTTTTGCATATACCACGCAGCACTGTGCCTCAATTATCAATGATCTGAAACGAGTAGCTCAAAGCGACTGGTGTCGATTCCTATTACATTAAGCTAATGATAGACTAAGAATGTGACGCCATCGCATTCTTAGCCCAGTATGGCATCCTGGAATTGTAGAATGGACAATTCCAGGAAAAGGGCCAAGTATAGCATCATGGAAAAGGCCTCAGTATGGCATCCTGGAATTGTACAGTGATGTTTCAATGGTAGTCAGGAACATTTTTCCTTAGCAATGTTTGGAATTTTTACCCAGTTCCTACTTAAATACTCAGATATGCTACGAGATACTTTGCATCCTTTTCTGCCATCTGGATAGAAATGAAACATGTCAAGAGGGCAATTGATCCTGTCACAAATGTTTTTTGGCTGCAATATGATTCGAGGAGAATTTCGCTGAATTCTCCAAGTTCAACTACTACTGAGAGCTGAGAAGTCAGGCTAATGTTAAACAATTTAGGAATACTCTGGGAAAAAGTATGCAAGCATGTCTTTCAACCAGTATCATATTTAAAAAGATTCTAGAAGACGTTCTATAGGCTAGTTCTATGAAGCACTTCCGTAGACCTATTAAACTCTCATTTACCCTTATTTTAGTGACACTTCAGTGTAGTTCAAACTTTTGTTCTAATAGTTACTGTTCTAGTTCTAGTTTCAGTAGTTAATACTTAAAACAGTTATTTATAACTCATCCGGTGCTTTCTCTTAGCTTGTTCGGGAACGGACACAATCGTATAGAAGTGACTTTTCGTACAGAAGCGACAGATGGACTCTTGCTATGGTCGCATGAAGATTTGCCAGTGGTTGGCGATTTCTTGGCGTTGGCTGTAGTCGACAGTTTTCTGGAAGTAAGTTTCAATGCAGCAGGAAATCGAGAACCGCTTCTCATACGCCACAGTTTTGCAGTCAACAACGGGCAGTGGCATCGAGCCGTCGTCGACAGGTAAGCAATATTTTCAATGGCATTGTCATAAAATTGTTAATTATCAAATTTTAAGTGTATTGCTGAAATTCTGAAGGGTATATAAGTTATAAGCTTTCTTCTTAGTAATTAAATTATTGCTTTTCCTCCATTAACAGAACTAACTGTTACAGTTTTAAAAGCATGGGCTTTGTAAGATTCAAACTGATATTCAGGAAGTTTTGCAGCATTGTTGGAGTTAGGTTTTTAAGTGTATCATTAATGATAGGCCCATTAAGAGTCTGATAGGTGCCTAGCTTTCTATTACGGCCACCAAAATCCTTTCCTTGTCTGTGAAGAAAAACAGAAATGTGAGGAATTATGGTATAGTTTGAGATCTAAAACCTAGGATTTGGTTTTTTGTCCTAAAGCTGAAGCCTGTTCAATGTTATGTCCGTCTATATCTATGAGCACTGCTTTATATTTCATCGAAAACTCGCCATTAGCTTACCTCTATGGCTAGCCCGCCAGCGTCCGAGCGTTAAAACTGTTGAACATTCCTAGTCTATAAGCAAGTTCAGATACCATTAAACAATCTGGCTGCTTGGGAGTTTATCCATCTGTAACGTGATAATGAGCCCATTCTCCTGAAGTCGTTCATAAACTACCTTACTCACTACCTTTATACAGATAATCCTCGATTGCTTTGCTGTAATCCAAATAATCCATTTCAGTTCAAACCTTTCCGTCTTATATTTGGGCGACATTACCAAGTTCTATTACAGGCTGACAGCCGGACATTTGGGCCATTAGAATTTGTTTTAGGTGTCACGATATATTACAAAAAAATTCGAGCAATTTTAATTGCTGGAAAAATGAAAACATTTTGACACAGGACTGCGTCCAGGGCATCGAGCATGTATAGATTCAGATTATTTTTGAAACAATTTATTACTTAAGTCAATTTTATTACTTAAGTCATATCCCATTTATATAAATTTAAAACTTTGCAAACGTTATAAACATAAAGGTATCATGATTGAATAGCTTTGCAATTCTTTTTCGAGTTTAAAGAATTTCTTTCAGATCCTGCTAAACTCTGAATGGATAAATGAAGCATCCAATCATTTAATGCTCAACACTAAATTATTTACTTCTGATTTTAACTAGGCAAAAAAAAGAGTAAACAGCTCAGCTCGAAGTTCATTCTACTTTATGCCTTATTAATTCCAATGCTCGTAAATGCAATGAAATCGATGAGATGAAAAAAACATCCTGTACAATTATGAGAATAAGAAACTCTTAAACTGAGGACCTTAGTGCTTATTGCTTAAAGACCTTTTTATACTTTTCAGCTCTTCGAAACCAAATCAGTACTAAATCATCATAGATTCCTCCACTTAAATGGACTCTGTTTCTCGCTGCTGTTCCTTATTTTGTTTATTCAGGCACTTAATCAACTTTAATTAATGTTCTTTTCTGCATGGGAGTTTTCGTACTTTCCCCACGTATAACATGAATATAAATAAGCCAATCTGAAGCCACGTATTTTGCAAGAAACAGCTTCAAATATATTTGAAAGTTTTCTCCGCTTATGAAACAAACGCTTATATATTATAAAATAGCTCTATGCCTTTCATGAATTTTTGATATGCTGTAGAAGCTTAGATTTTTCAGAGTAAAAGATGTAAACAAACAATTATGCTCTCTTTCTAACTGGATTCCAGCTTCCAGTTAGAAATGCAAATTCCAAGAGAACATGCATGGAAAGTGCGCTATCCTAAGACATTGAGTTTTGTTACCATGTTTATGCTTACAAATTACTACAAAATATTATTTATTTCCTTATTTATTTTTTCTTTTCTTTATTTATTATTAAATCCTATGTACCTTTTATAACTTATAAGTTTCTTAATACGTTTTGCCAATTTATGCTTTTAGGAAAGAAAACGGAATAAAAGGTACATGTTGCTCATCATGCTCTTTCGGTAAATACGTAATGAGAAATGTTGAAAACTGAATGAACAGTAGAGGAAACCAGCGTATTAACAAATCCATAAAGCGGTAAATGATAGTGGAAACTTATTCAAACATTAAATGGAAGTTCTTTAAAAAAATTGAAAATCAATAGCAAGAAACAAAATATGCATTTACAAATAAAAATGCACTTTAAATGTAATAATTGAAAATTATCTCAACACTTTCATTTACGCCGCATTTTCTTTTGTTGCTGAATAAATACGAGAAACTTTTCATAAAAAATGCGCATTAATATTTGTAGAACAAAACGCAATTAACTCTGGCATCATTTTCTCGTGATCTTTTTGTTCGTAACTGTAGCTGTTTGGCTTTGCTGCTTCTGAATAATGGCTTCCAATGCTTTCAAAAGTCATTAATTTCATTTAGGCTGTTGTTTCGTAAATATTTCTAGTAGGTTCGATTAAAGTTATAAACATTTCGTTGATCGAATCAAACAAGTTGTTCCTCAAATAGTACCGTTACAAGAGGTTTCCTTATGAAAAGTACCGCAAATATCTATTGGCATTCATCTTACGTTAAGCATCAGTATTGAAGCACCAACATTAAACATTTCTCACCACTCTGTTTTCTGTATCAATCATTTCAAACACTTATTATAATGAAATAGTTAGTTGCACTCCTTCGTAAAAATTTTCAGTCAGAGGCTATTTTGATGAAACTTTGTGGCAACACTTCAGACATGCACCTGTATCGCGTGACGTAGCGGCTTCCACGAGGCAAGTATAGTTTTTCTGATAATCAGTCTCAAACATGTCTCGACGGCTGCAAATAGCGTCCAAATTGGAAATGCGTGCAGTGATTCGTTTTTTGTGGGCAAAAAGCTGCAACTGCACTGAAATTTATGGGCAGTTGCATGAAGTGTATGGTGAAAATGCAATGTCACGCCAAGCTATCGCGAAATGGTGCAACATGTTTGAGATGTACGTACAGATATTGACGACGCTGAGCGAGACGGAAGACCAGCAACTGCAACAAATTCGGAAATCGCTGCTCGTGTGAATGAATGCATCCTTGCAAACAGACGCATCACGATAAACAAAATCTCAAATGAACTGGATATTTCTCATGGAAGTGTGCACAAAATTATCGCCGATCACCTTGAATTTCGTAAAGTTTGTGCTCGATGGGTGCCACGTCTATTGACGGAGGAACATAAAGGTAAGCGTTTTGAAAGTGCATTTGCATTTCTGCAACGTTACCAAACGGAAGGAAATGACTTTTTGGACAAAATTGTGACTGGAGATGAAACTTGGATTCACCACTTCTCACCTGAAACGAAACGCAGCTCGCTCGAATGGAAACATTGCAGTTCCCCGACACGAAAAAAGTTGACGAACTGTTCCATCTGCAGGAAAGGTGATGATGATGCTGTTTTTCGATAGAGAAGGCGTGGTGCATACAGAGTTCATTCCGAAGGGTGCCACAATTAATGCATCTTCTTATTGTGAAACACTAAAACGATTGCGGAAATCACTTAAAAATCGACGGCCAGGTAAACTGTCGAAAGGCATTGTGCTCCTGCATGACAATGCAAGACCGCATGCAGCGAAACAAACGTGCGAACTTCTGAAAACGTTTAGGTGGGAAGTGTGGAATCACTCTCCTTATAGCCCAGACCTTTCACCTCCTGACTTCCATGTGTTTGGTCCCCTGAAACAAGAACTTTCAAAGAGACGGTAGGTACCATTGGGATGCCGAAGTGAAAGCTACAGCCCAACAATGGTTATCGGATATTGGACGCGATTTCTTTGCAGAAGGCATCGAAAAACTTGTACCACGCCTAGACAAATGCTTAAATAATGGAGGCAATTACGTTGAAAAGTAGATTTTGAATGCAACTTAAGGATGCAAATAAAGTTATTCTAAAATTTCTATCCTGTTTTGTTTTCTTAAGCAGTGCAAATAACTTTTTGACTGACCCTCATATAAAATGTGTCTATAAAGTTTTAGGCTAATGCAAGGTGCATCTAGTAAGTTCGGTGAATGGTCCCGTATGTTAAAACCCGTACTGATTAGGATGAAACCCCCACGCAGACGCATTGAAAGACACATCAACAAGCGCTCTATATCGTGCAAATCACCGAAATGAAGCAGCGCTACACGCTACGACTAACGTAACGGGAAGAAAACTTGTGTCATTCCAAACTAGAGCAGCGCGTTAGCATAAAGTTTTACTTCAGATTAGGGTAAACGGCCACAAAAGCTCATTAAATATTAGTGCATGTGGATGGTGCTGAAGCAGGGAGTAAAAGGTATGTGTTTCAGTTGCTTAAATGCTTTAGCCGCTTTCGGGTCGACTGTCAACTAGCCCGATCTCAGACAGCATCAAACGAGTGCGGATGTTTGTGGATGGTCAGCGGCTGTCTTTGCAAATAATAGCAGAAAAGGTAAAGCTAAGCGAAGGCAATATAAGCACTATTGGTTACGAACATCTGAAAAAGCAGAAGATTTGTGTCTTATTTGTACCGCACGCACTGACAGACGAACAGAAGCAAACTCGGATGGAAATGCCTGGAGATTTCATCGACATGTCTGACCGAAAATTTGCAATTTTGTTATTCAACACCCTTCTTATTCTTCAGAATTGGCGCTGGCAGACTTCCTTCTGTTTCCCCTCCTTAAATTAACCCCGCAAGGCTTGCAGACGATGATATCCAACAGCGCATTACGACGATGCTTCGAGCGATTCCACAAGAAACGTTTTCTGAGTTTCCATTAGCTTTACAACCGATGTCAGAAGTGTGTTGTAGATAATGGTGAAGGCCAGTAAAGGAATTTATTTGTAACATTTTTCCCCTTATTTTCTGAGACCATTCACCGAACGTTTCAGACACACTTTGCATTTTTAATCATTTTCAGCAATCGCATTAAAAGGTAATTGAAAATATTTATAGATTAATATTTTTCGCAAACCATTGGAATTTTCTAGTGTTAACCTGTTATTTTGATCCAGGAAGCATCTGCTAATATGAATTTCGAAGCTGAACGAAGAATAGAAATATCGTTTTTCTGTAAAGTGGGAACTAGACTTTTTCAAGCAAATTATGATTGGAGAAAACGCTCTATGCTAAATAAAACAGCAATAATTTATTTTTTGTTTATTTGATTATGGCAAAGCGCTCGAGGGCTGTCTGCCTAAGAGGAGGTTTTTTTCGTGGAGGACTAATTAGGGCTACTAAGTGCTACCATATGAGGCATACTGGCTCGTATACACTTTGCTAAAAAAACATCAAAAACATTATAGAGCCAGTCCGTCTGCCGGTATACTGCTACTCCGGGTAAAACTACAAGTGTTCAAGGACTTTATCGCTCGGTTGCTGGTGAGCACTTGTTTGGGTTGAAGAACATTCACAACGATCACAGAAGCCACGGATCATCATTTTGGTGAGATAATGTTTAATTGCAAACTATCAATGGCCAGTGCAATTCGCACTGAAGTTGTTTCTGAGAGATAGAAAGTGAACGCCGTATCAGAAAATTCGTAATGGGCAGACTTCTAAATTCATCTCGTTAGAGACGTAAAAACGCAATCAAAAGCTTGTTTCTGCTTCACAACAACTTGCCATCGTACAATTCCATGCTCGTTAAGACGTTTTACAGAAGAAAATTTTCCCATTTCTCAACTATCCTCCTTATTCATCTTAGTTAACACCTGCAGTCTACTTATTTTTCCTAAAGTGAAATCTCTCTTTAAAAGCCATTATTCTAATACCACTGACAAAAATGTAAATGTCTTTGATTATGTTAAGTATCCTATCCGAAGACTTAAATTGTGTTCAAAATGAGGTATACGAAACAGTAAATTAGCTGCATGAATGTGCCGTATGAAAGGAAGAGGATTATGTGCTGAGCTCTAAGATGTAAGAGACTTGTTTTCTTCAACTTTCGAATTTTGTATGAATTAGTCTTAAAACTTTGTAAACGCGCAATGTGGAATTATCTTGTCATCTGCAATAGCTGAGACTAAATTCGTTTCTATTCTCCATGATGTTGCCACATTGTGCGACACACTCTGCCCACGAATAAGGAAAAAAAACACAGAAATAGTTGGTTTGCGAAACAAAAGCGTAATTACAAGTAATTGAAATTTAAACTATCATTCAAAAATTAAAATTCTTCTCCAATACTTTCTGTACATGATTCCTGTCAGCTAATTCTCTAGGAATACATAAATTTACCTGCATTTATTTTCCCTAATTGGTCAAATTCAGCAGAATAAGTTCTACTATTTCGTGAATATTAAATAGATCTTGATAACTCAGTATTCTCGTGAGATATTTCATTTCCTGGGTTTACGGAGGCTTAATGTCACTGGGAATTAATGCTTGCCTAATGGAATAATATTAAGCAGCTAAAATCGCTTTTCCGGTTCGTAATTCCGATGTATTATGTATGAGTTGTTCTCCAGACAAATTGCTGATCTAGTGGGGTGATGGAGAATCGAAATATTAAGTCATATCTCGTGCTATAATTAGATGCGATTTCACTTTATCCAATTCAAATTCTGTTACGGTAAATTCTGAAATAATTTTGGTAGTTTTCCATTAATTTCGGAGTATCAGTAAAACTATTTAATGCATTTTATTTGCTTACCATTAATTGAAATGCAATCACATATATTTACCCTAATTCCTAACATAAACTCTTTTCCAAAGAATATCGCGCAAGACATTTTACTTACACCATTAATTTTAATGAACTTAATAACTGTATGTCAGATGGGATAATTTTAATGAAATAAACAAAATTTTACAGAGTTTAATTTTGTTCCTGTATTTTATTAAAATATTTGTTCCCTTACTTCGCAAAAGCAAATCTTAAATTTTTGTTAAATGTTTTTAACAACACTTTTCTATTCAACTTACTCAGTTGACTAGATAAGATTTAATTTTTCTATTTGACAAGATTTGTTTTGATGAAATTTATTACACATAAAGATGTATCAAATAAAACTAATCAAAAACAGTCAATATTAAAAATGTAAATATATAAACTTTTCAATAAACAGTGAACCACTTTTTCTACGACCATGAATAATACTGTAAAGATAGTGGTATGGCTGGAGAAAAACACTTTTAAGAATGAATGAAGGTTTGAACACAGAATATGCCCTCTTTTTTTGCCTTTTAGCTTATAAGATATTTCCTCCTTCCTTTCCGTATGCCTTCGTGATGTAACTGGAAGCATACGAGGGTCCAGATTTCAAATCCCGTGCGCTGGGCTTTGCACTTTTTTTACATTTCCGGCATCAGAGAAACCTAATGACTCTGCAGTGGCGCTCGAACTCTGCATACTTTCGTGGTGGAAGCACACTCGACGCGTATTTCCGGGATTCGCTTCCGAGCGAGAGAATTACACATTCAGGTCTCCAGCAACAAAAAACCTAATGACTCTAAAAGCTCGTTTTCAAAACTATGTGATGTTAAAAAACGAAATAACGCAATTAAATTTAGACTTAACGAACAGCTACAGAAACTTTAACGATCAGCTACAGAAACTTACGAAACGTTTACAGTAGCATATGAGATTCAGCAAAGTATCCCGTCTGGTGGGTTAAAAAACTTGAAAAATAAGCTTTTAAGTACTGAAACTGCTGCTCCTCCTAATGCTTTAACTACACAAATTATTAGATCGTGAAGTCTAAAGCTGTAATTATTGATTTTGAATCTATCATATTCCAGAAACCTTATTCAAGATAACCAGACAGCACTCTGTATTTCTACCTCTTTGCAAAATTACGTCTGCGGAAAATGTATAAAGTTTGTGGCTTATTGCTCTTTAAATCCAGATACAGCTCCATGTCACACTTTGCATTCTCGAACAGCTGAAACGAAAATATTTTGAGTATGTTTTGACTCAGAATTAGCAACAGCGAAAGCTTTTGTATAGTAATGCAATTATTAAATAATAAGAATTAAAAAGTAACAAAGCACGATAAATAATGCAAAATTTATATATTAATGTTAAATTAATCAGTTTCTCTATAAAAATTCGTAGATGACTCTTCCTTTTGCAATCGCCCACCGATGAAGTATCACATGTGCTCGATTGAAGACAAGTTCTAAAATGTTATAAATACCAATAGCATGACAGAACATGGAAAGCTATTCGCAGGAGTACAAGCAGCATGGATCCGAGCGTTATTTTACCGCAAAACCGCTTCGGTAGCACTTTTTGAGAGTGATCATATCCATGGATTTTAAAATCAACATAACGTTGAGCTTACAGTGTGTAATACGAACAATTAAAGAGGTCCATCTTCTATGCATTTATATCGCTTCACGCCACTATTTCAAGAGAAGGGTCTGTATGGCGTTCTCTCCTTAAGGCTTATTGATGTTGTTGACCACATGATCTACAGATCAATCTTTCGACCAGCTCTGTTCCTGACACATAAGCGATATTATAAGAGCGGTACCTTAAGCTGAGTCTTGGATGTATCCTAAGCTTCCCTTTGAAAGCAATGACATGGATTCAATGAAAGATTTTCAGCATTTTATACCAGCCTCTGCTTACAAAAATTGCGCAGTGTAGTGAATTTACAGTAAATCTGTACATTTATTTTCGCAGTAAAGTGAAAATATGTATTCTATGAATTAACATCATTTTTAAATTATTCGTAATTATAATCAACATTACCACATTTTAATAACCTATTATCCCACGTCCCAAGTTAAAACTATTGTCCAACTGTCGCTGAATAGTTTTGGCTATCGCAAAGGCTTCATAATCTATTCTTCCAAGTAAAACACGGACAGTAGAATTATAACTAAATAACACATGTATTAAAAAAATTGTAATAAATCAAAAGTTGTGTAATATGTTTTAAGTACACCTCATCATAGGTTTCTTTAACTCCTTGTTGGAAGTGGCGAAGGTGTTCGGTAAGTTAAGCAAGCTATATTTCAAACGTAGGAAAACATAGATTAGACCTTTCATTAAAACTTTAATCAAAAGTTAGTTTGTGCTAAAAGTGCAACATTTCCCGTCAGAATATTTGTATTTGGCGATCAGAGCTTTTGTAGTTACTAATCTTGTCAGGAGCTAATTTGGCTTCTCATTCCTTATTCTAAATGTTTAGGATAATTTTTTCAAAGCAGATCAACAATTCATTTAAAAAAACTTCCTTGTTAAATGTCTGAGCGTTCTTATTTTGAATATTGACTCAACTTTACCAACTTTAAAAAACTGATTGAAAAAAATAATATATTTTCCATATTATTTTATTCATAGCATAATAACTTACATGAGACAGTCCAAAGAAATTGGTTTTCGTATGGGTATTGGATAGAGCAAATTTCGTAGAAATAAGCCAATAAACTTTGTCGGTAAAGAAATAATGTTTTTTTTGTTTGTTTTTTGTTTGCTTTTTGTTTTTTAGAGTGTCTTTTATGCTTTACGCCGAAGTAAAATGCACTTATAAAATATGCAAACTCGCATTTCAGATTTCATCTCATGCTTTCAAGTTGTATTATACCGTTGGATATAAAATAGAATAAATATTAGATGGATCAGAACATATAAGGCATTTCGAATGCTTTTATTTTTCTGAATTACTTCAAGAAATTCTGATAAATAAAAAGAAAAAAAGAAGTCTTCGTTCCCTCCCTTGAAAAAAATAAGTTGAGTTACAAGAAAAGATATATGTCTAAAGGATGCCAAAAAAGGATACGTGTATAGTCGTGAACTATAAAGAAGATTTTGAAATGACAATGAATTTGTAATCCACAAGAATTAAATAGCTTCTCTTCTTTAGTTCATAAATTGTTAATTCTCTAGTTGGAAACCCTCGGTCGCTCGAGAATTTCTGGCACACGTAACTATTTAGTAACTAGAAAATAAAATTCGTTATTAGAAGTATATAAAACATAGAATTATATAGTTTTATTGCTGAAATATCTGTTGAAGAATGCAATAAAATTAAAATTAATTCATGAGTCTAGAAATTAAAATCAAACAGTATAAATCATACGGAAAACTATCTACATTAATTTTCTCCCTAAATTAGAATTTCTTAACAAATTAGTAACTTAGTTAGTCATATCGTTTACAAGCTCTGACTCTAAAGAGAGAGGTCGACAACACTGAACTCGATATTGGTTTACAATAATACAAATATTCAGTTCATTTAAAAATTAAATCAATCAAAATTAACTCTTGAATTTCAGTAAAGGGTTTGTACTAAATATGATGTTTTTAATCCGGAAAGGCAAAATTTCTGACAAAATTTGTAGCATTTCGAAAATTTGGGAAATCGTGAACAACGCTACATCAATAAATTTAGTAATTATATTTAGAAACCTTTACCCTGTCGTTTGCATTAACTTTATAGTTAATTGTTTTAACAAAGTATGTTTCTGCGTAACAAGGTGAGAAGTATTTTGCAAGGTTTCTTTTAAAATTTGAATAATTGTTTAATGCGTAATATTTAAATTAAATTTCATTGCTTATTGAAACCGTTTTTTTTTCTTATTTCGTATATTTTCTTATTTTAGCTGGGGAATATGCACATTAACAACTTCCACGATTTTTAATGTTTATGTTTATCATTTGAGCTGCCTCTTCAGAAATAAAGTACACCACACATTTTAGACTTCTCGGTTTTCAAGTGGTAAAGGGAAAGAAATACGCAAATAAATGAGGTATTTTTTCAGAATTTCTTGAAGTTTCCCTTCAGTTTCTTTCTTGAACTTTGCGGTGTTATTCAGTCATTCATATTGACGAAGAAATCTTTATCGTCTTTATATCTTCTATGTATATCTTCTTTTTCGAGCTGTTAGAAGCGTAGGAACAAACACCGACAAAAAATATATTGCTGTCCTAATAAATAAAATAATGAATTATAAAGTTAATAAATAAAATATAAAAGAACAAAAATATAAAGAAGTTAAAAGTTCAAAAAAAAAATCTGAATGCTTTCAGATTTTATATTACGCCCAAACGGTTTTTTTAACGTTTTGTGTGTTGCCTTTATTTATTAAGTATCATATTCTTCGCACTTAAACCATGACAATTCAACAACAATATCGCAAAATAATTTTAAAATGAGCATATCTTTAGAATTTCCGTTGCACATTTTCGCGCACTGGAGATAAAAATGTTCTTTTTTTTTTGTAAAATGTTGCCATTGCTCGCTTTGAAATCTTTGAGTTTTTTAAACAAAATTTCGTTAGAATTTTACAAAATATGAAGTAGATAATAAAATACATTCCAAATGTTAAGTTCGAGCTTCCAGATCCGCATATTCTAGTGGAGGATAACTTATTGAAAATTTGATGTTACTAGGTACCTTTGTTTTATCGTAACGCGAGAAACATACATACATTCATGCAGATTCTTCATTATTTAATTTTTTTAATATAATGCGGGGTTCTAATATTTGTTGGCAACACTTTGAAAAGTGAACCGACATTTATAGGAAACCAACGCAAAATGCCAAAACGAAACTAATAGCCTTTGTTATTATTGAATTTACGTTCGTAGATGACGCCGCTATTACGAACGCAGATTTATTCAGTCAGTCACGTGGCCACTTGTACTTTGGAGCCGAGAGTAGATGTTCTTTTTTTAGCTGAATTTGCAACGCAAATTTTTTTTTTTTGCTTGAGAATAGAATCGTATTTTAGTACAGTCCATTGCTTGTTGTTATTAATTCGCCTCGCTGAGCCATTAATTATTTTTGGTCCTGTTTCATCGGAGGATTTATGAGTTTTTTGGAAAGAATAATTCCCTTTTGCTCAAGTTTGATTTTCATATGCTACGACGCTACGAACATTTTTACTACTAAGCCATTTTTACTACTTTCGATTCGTAGATTTGTTTACAAAGTTTCGCATCTTGTGTTTCATTTAGTATGTTAATCTCTTTCTTTTTAATCTCTGCAACGAACTTTTATTTGCCATCGCCTGATGGATAATATGTATTTTTCGACGTAATCAAATAATTTTGATGCTACGGACTCTTGCTGACTCATTTAAAAGAACACATCTGCTGTATCAATTTTTAATGATGGATATGAAATCAATATTAGTAAAGAAACGAATCGCTAAAAGCAATTTAACGACATTAAAAGATAAAATTAATTCTGAGATTGCTAAAGCCGATGAGACAAAAATCGAACTTTTTAAAAAGAAACTGAATATTTTAAGTTCAGATATTTTACGCATTTTTGATAACATTTATGTAACATGTGAGGAAAAGAAAGTTGATACCTATGTTGAAGAATATCAAACAGTTCAAAATACAATTGATGATCTCTACTTGGATTTAGAACGAAAGGGTTTTCTCCTTGATAATGTTGGTTTAGTTAGTGTTAAATTAGACACTACAGAAGCAAAACTTCCGAAATTAACTCTACCTACCTTTAATGAAATTTTAGATCAATGCCTTACATTTAGCGATCTTTTTAAGGCCAATGTACACAATAATGTTAAATTATCAGACGCTCAGTGGCTTCAATATCTTAAGAGCTCTTGTAAGACTGAAGCTCTGAAAATAATTCAAGCTATACCTATTTCAAATTGCAAAATTGCGTGGGATTTACTCGAAGATAGATTTTCGAATAAACGTGAGCTGATGAATTCATTAATTAAGAAGCTTGTACGCATCCAAAGGTTTCTGATTCAGCGAACGCTATTTTGAATCTTGTTGACGTCACTAATGAATGCATTCGTTCCCTAAATGGTCTAGAACAAAGGGTCGAAGGCTTTGGTGACACATTGGTAACTCATTTTCTTGTAGAAAAATTGGATAAAAATACACGCATTTGGTATGAGAGACACTTAAAAGGCGATCAACTAGGAACATTAAACGAATTACTTACGTTTCTAAGGGAACATACTAGAACACTTCACAACAGTAAAACCAATTTGAAGGAAAGAAAGTTCTAAAATGACATCGTTGGTTTTAAAAACTACTACAAATTGTCCTTATTTTGTAAGAAAGATCATTACTTGTATAAGTGTGATCGATTCGGTAAATTGCCTGTTAGCAAGAGATTCAATTTTGTGAAATTTAATAAATTTTGTTTTAATTGTTTATCTAATGTGCATAATGTGAAGACCTGTAAAAGCTTGAGTAGATGCAAAACGTGTCATAATAATCATCATTCATCATTGCATTTCACGAAATCTCGAGATACTGGTTTATCTGTTGCTGATAATAATGGTAATACATTGTCCGTTCGTGCAAGGGTGTTTACTACTCAAAATATGACAGAAAATACTATCCCAGATAACGTTTCTTATAATTTTAATCGGATACACTCTGATGTTGTGAATAGTGGAACTATAAACAAGGATGTTTTGTTCTGCACTGACGCAATTAAGATTCGTGACGCACTAGGTAATACTGTACAATGTCGAGCCTTGTTGGATTCTGGCTTACAGGCAAACTTCATTACTGAGAGTTGTCTTTCAAAACTTCGTCTGGATAGAAAAAAGCAAAGATTCAGATATCGTGCCTAGGATCAACCGCATCTCAAACAAATAGTGAACTGGAGATTAGCTTCTCTTCTCACTTTGGCTCAGAACCTTCCTTTACAACTTCTGTTTTTGTTATAGACAAGGTTTGTGGAAACTTAACACATGTATCATTACCATCAATGATTGTGGATTCTTTCAGTGATCTGATTTTGGCGGATCCTGCATTTTATGAATCTGCTCCAATAGATATTCTTCTAAGAGTCAATGTTTTCATAGTACTTGTTTTGGGTGAACCAATTAAACAAAACCAAGAACTTCCAACAGCTGTTCGTTCAAAATTAGGTTGGATTATTTCAGGAACAGCATTAGTTAATTGTTATGTGAACTCTTGTATATCATTAATTTAGAGTTAACTACTGATGAATTAGTTAAGAAATTTTGGACTCTCGAAACAGTTTCGGAGGAAACTGTTCTGTCGAAATCCGACGTAAAGTGTGAGAAGCATTTTAAAACTTCCCATAACAGAAACAACACAGGTAGATATGTATTACCATTCAATAAATTTCAATCAGAATTAGGAGATTCAAGGGAATTAGTTTTGAGAAGGTTTTTCCTTTTGAAAAATAGATTAATGATAAAACCTGAACTGTATAACTTATATAAGGGGTTTCTTGATGAATATTTGCATTTGCAGGATATGGAAATCATACCTGATTCCGAACCTGTCCCTCCAGTATTCTATTATCTACCTCACCACCCAGTATTTAAACCATCAAGCACTAGCACTAAATTAAGGGTTGTATTTGACGCATCAGCAAAAACATCCAGTGGATATTCACTTAATGACCTGCTACACGTAGGTCCCAGAATTCAACCAGAGTTGTTTGGCATTCTCATCCAATTTAGAACATATGCTGTTGCTATCTGTACGGATATGGAAAATATGTATAGACAAATTCGTGTGCATCAAGAAAATGCGAATTTTCAGCGCATTCTTTGGAGAAATCATGTGAATGAACCAATTCAATAGTATCGACTACTAACGGTGACATACGGAACTTCCTCTGCACTTTTCTTATCAACCCGTTCTCTCCTCCAGTTATCTTTAAATGTACAAAGGGATTTCTCAAGCCCCAGTTTAAAGCGCTTCAGATTTCAGCAGTAAGTGGAGTCAGTAATGTACTTTTCATCATCGGTCACATGGAGTTCTTTGTAATATTTCTATCGATACAGGAGCCAATGATACCATCATTCGAAAAGATGTGTCTGAACAATTGAAAAGCGAAGTCATCTGGACGCCGCCCTACGTTACCCTCCAGATTGTGCCATACGTGAAGATCGACACCAATGGAAAATTAAGCCTGAACATCACGATTGAAAGTGCCGCTTACCCTCACATGGCATATGTGGCCGATATCACAGACCCTTGCATACACGGATTGGACTTTCTAAGGAAATACAATTTTCCCTTGGACTTCAAAAATAGCGAACTGCATTCTGCCTCTAAGGACATAACCTTATTCGGAATTAATGATAAAGTAGTTAAATCTTTCCACAAAATCGTAGCACAAGACAATATCACTATACCAGCAACAACAAAATTTTTACTTCTTCGATCAATTGCCGAAAACAGAGATTTCCTCTGCCGCATCTTAGGATATCCCAAGAACTGTAATAGCCCAAAAGGATTTCTTGTAGCCTCTTCGCTCCTCAGCCTATCGCGAACCGTTATCCGAATGAGGGTTGCCAATGTAACTGAAAAGGCGAGAGTTATTGAGAAAGGTGAAGTGGTGCAACATGTACTCCAGTAACCAGCTTTGAAAGAGAAAGTAACATGCTAGAACCCGTATCTTCAGAGAGCATTACATCGGAGTTATTGCATGATGCACAATTAAACGATGAAGAGAGGAGTGCTGCCGAAAAGGTCAACCAAGATCTTTAAGATGTTTTCTCCCGCTTGTCTTCTGATGTGAGTCGAACCAGTTTGACACATCATAGAATTGATACCGGGGATTATCAATTAAGCATCACCCAAGATGACTGCCGATTGCTAAACACGAAGAGGTCGGAAAACTTCTAAACGAAATGCAAGGAAGCAATGTCATCGAGCCTTTAGCAATTCCCTGGGCATCTCCCATGGTCCTGGGGAAGAAAAGAGACGTTTTAACCAGATTTTGCGTTGACTATCGCCGGTTGAACGAGGTTACGAAGAAAGACAGCTTACTGTCTTATAATCCTCTTCTTAGAATTGACAACATTCTGGGCACTCTTTCGGGAAGCAAGTGGTTTTCGACACTTGATTTAAAGAGCGGGTATTTGCAAGCAAAAATACATCCTGATGACTGCGACAACATTTACTACTTCGGCAATTCAAGGTGATGCCGTATGGACTGTGTAATATGCCGGCAACATTCGAACGCCTCATGGAGACTGTTTTGAAAGGTCTTTCCTGCGAAGCCTGTCTAATATACCTGATGACATCATCATTGTGGAAAGAGTTTTGAAGAACATCCAGATAATCTTAGAAAGGTGCTTCAGAAACTGAAAGAAACAAATCTAAAGTTACTACAAGCAAATTATTTAGACAGGAAGTGACTTCCCTCGGACATGTGATCTCTGCTGAAGGTGTGTGCACGTACCCTGAAAACGTGTCAGATTAAAGACTGGAAATGTCTGGAAAATGTCCGTCAGCGGAGAAGCTTCCTAGAGCTTTATACCTACTATAGCAAATTCATGAAGGACTCTTCTTCCACCGCAAGACGCCTTCACAAGCTGACAGAGAGCAAACAAAAGTTCTTGTGGACAAAAGATTGTGAGTATGCATTTAGAACTTGAAGGAAGCTTTGACATCAGCTCCAATCCTGACATATACTCAGCTCGATAAACCATTTATTCTCGACACGGATGCGAGCAATGAGAGTGACGGTGCTCTTTTGTCCCAAGAAGTGAACGGACAACAACGTGTCATAGCCTACTGGAGCAAGTGCCTATCAAAACCGGAGAGGAATTACTGTGTCATCAGGAAAGTATTGTTCGCCATTGTTAAAGCCGTGCACCAACCATCATTATCTGTACGGCAGAAAATCCCTACTCCGCACGGATCATGATTCGTTGACCTGAATTTTAAATTTCAAGAATTCTCAGGGTCAAATTACCAGGTGGATACAAAGATACAAAGAAAATTTGGGAAAGTAAAGCAATTTTAGTTACAATTCTAAATAAACAGCCAAATAAATAGAAAAATAATTCGTAGGTCAAAAGCAATAAGAAATTTTATTTTGGAATAATAGCTGATTTTTTATTCCTAAATGTTTAAAAGCTTCCTAAGCCCGAATACATTTTGAGTAACTGTATGTAATAATCCACAATATCTTATTTAAAGGTTTAATGACTATATGTGCTCATTAAGCCATCCGTTAATTGATTCATTAATCAGTTCACAGAATTTTCAGTTTAGAGCATATTTCAGTTTTCTCAAAACTATGCGCAATAAAAACAATTTGGTTTCCAAATGGACATGGATTGCAAACATTTAAAAGGATTTTGAAAACTAGTTATTATATCCTGTGAATGATATTTTCACATAAAATTTTTAGGCTTGCAATAATTTCTCATTTAACATTTTAAAACTCTTTCATTTGCGAGTTTAATCTAAGAGTTTCATTTATGAAGTTAATTTACAAGTTTTAGGAGTATTATGTCCTACTTGCGTTCTTTAGAATTATTAGTAAAGTAATTGAGATATTTTAACATTAATGACCTTATATATTGCTTTTAGTTCCCATAGAAATACTCCATTCGTGTGATTAGTAAACAATATTCTCTCCACGTTCTGAAACCTGATTAGTTAGAATTTAAAGTGCTCGCTATTCAACATTGAACATCAAATTAGATAGACTCCGGATCAAATTCATTAGTGTTGGCAGTTGCTGACCTAAATTGTTTGATGACTATTGTCCTTTGCAGAACCGTAGAAACCTGTTACACCTAGAGGCTTTGGGCTCATTAGGCTATGAACACGTATTTCATTGTCACGTAGAAATTACGCTCAAGAACTCACTGCTCATAGGAATCGGCAAACATGATCTCATTTGTTCCGTATTATCAATCAATATCTTGAACAGAAGCGAACCCCAAGTGGTCCAAAAATCGATAAACTTCTATTTTTTTCCACACATCGAATGCCCAAAGAAATGGTTTTGCTAGGAACAATCTTCCGAGTGTGTAAAAAAAAGTTTTAATTGAAGAATTTTTGGAAGTATTTAATATAAAAATGCAATGAATTACCACTTCATGGAAAATACGAGCAGATTTTAGGCGTATCAGATGTCCATAGAAATAATTTTGTTCAGAATAATCTTCTAAGTTTACGATAAAATTTTTATCGAGTAATTTTTGAGGAACTATAAGAAAGTATTCAATCTCCTCTTCGGGGAAATTACGAAAAGTTAACATTTTCAGTAAAAATGACGTAGTGCAAATATAAACTTTATATGTTTAAAATACTGTGTTCATCAGATATCTATTTTATGAATACATTGGTTTTTTATAAACCAGAAAAGTTAACATTTTCAGTAAAAATGACGTAGTGCAAATATAAACTTTACATGTTTAAAATACTGTGTTCATCAGATATGGATTTTATGAATACATTGGTTTTTTATAAACCAGAAAAGTTAACATTTTCAGTAAAAATGACGTAGTGCAAATATAAACTTTACATGTTTAAAATACTGTGTTCATCAGATATCGATTTTATGAATACATTGTTTTTTTATAAACCAATGGTTACTTATCAAAAAATTTAAAAATTTATCTTGGCGCACTTTCTTTCAGTTTGCGCCAGGAATGGCACTTAGCGAAATTCTTAATTTATGATAACTTAATTTCCTTTCTTTCTCGTTATGCACAAAGGGTAAAAAAGATGCATTTCAAATAATTTTAACGAAGTGTATAAACCACATGTGGCATTATTATAGATTGTAACAAATATGCGAAATTTCAAAGCGCGCCAATTTATACATTCCCTATATCTTGGGAAATGTTCATTAAAAAACTCTTAATTTTTTCAGGTTAAGTGTACAAATCCATCTATTTTAAGCTGACGGTAAAAATGCTATAGGCTAGAATTCAAAAACATTTTAGAAAAATTTATATTGTTGCGTTTTCACGGGTTCGTAGATTTGAGAGTATCCGATGAAAACACGATGCAGAACAATAAAAAGCACAATTTATTTACAGGAATCACTATTTACAGCACAGTTCCAAAATCACCTTTAAAAGCGTCGAAAATCTACAATAAATACGCTGAAACAATCAGCAACACAGCTTCAGGCTGTAACTGTACAGGTAGCTTCACGGCAACACTAAACTTATAATAAAACACCGTGGAACAATCACCAATCCACTTTCAAGCTATACTGTAAAGATAGCTTCACGGCAAAGCACTATCTCGATTGCTTTCCGTTCACAGAACTCTCGCGTAGCAGCTATTCTCACAACTAATCACACTGCTCGCAACTTGCAACAACTAACTCGCAACTAACTAACTGCTCTCAGAAACGCAAGGGTTTAAATAGCTTTTCTTAAAGTTCCACATGTTTCGAGAAATATCTCGACAGGAAATTATTCTAGAAGCTTCCCGATTGGACCATGGGATATCGCCGATTTGGTCGCCAAATGGGCGATAAAGTCGCCAATCTGGCAACCCTGCCATACACTATTTTATGGCAACCCTAGTGCTATGCCGGAAAGCTTACATACAGGCGCAACCGCCGAATTTTTCGTAACAATATAAATTAGTGAAGGTACAAATTTTAAAAATAAATCAGAAAATATCTGAGAACTTTTTTGGACTGAACCTAAATTTCGAACTGTGAAAGAAGAAATTACGTCAGTTTAATAAAAAAAAAGGAGATATTAGTAAGTATATGCCAAATTCAATTAACATTGAGGAGCTAATATTTTGAGAGCTATTTTTTTAAAAACTGCTCGTGCGATCTTTCCAAAACTTTTCTGTGTGGCAAAATTTGAGTCGTAGAATCGAAAAATGCAAAATCGACATGACATTTGAGACCGTTCAAGTCCGAATTTTTTGTCAAAGTACCTATGTTAGAACAATGCATTACATAAGTCTAATATATATCTTAAGTCGCGCTTTCGAGACATGAAAAACACAAGTTACATTTGACCAATCGGCCGTGTAGAACGGGAGATATAAAACTGGCCTTTTTTTATGTGTGTACACAGTATATGTTTAGGCGCCATTGAATTAAATACTTGTAATTATTTTAATGTGACTTTAATACAAATCCTGGATTTTTATTTCTGACTTTTGCATGTCAGCAGTACTTTTCATGGAACCACTGCTTAGTGGCATCATGTGCTTTTGTAGTTTTATTTAGGTATTAACCTGCCGTCTCGTATAATTTCTTCCTACTTGTATGTTATCTGAGTGCAAGGTGAATTCGTAAGCAAGAAATATATTGTTGCGTTTTGTACGGTTTCATGGATCAGGAGTGATTAACTACAACATTTGATGCAGAATGAAAATACAATGTATTTGCCATTATTACTGTGGACAGCTCCAAAAACACGTTTACAGTCGTCGAAAAACTACGACAAACACGCTGAAACAATCAGCAACACAGCCTTCAGGCTATCAGGCTATTACGGTGAAGACAACTTCACGGCAAAGCACTAGAGTGTGGCTCCCGACTCGGTTAGGTCATTCTCGGAACTCAACGTACTCTCCACGCTACAACTCGCGATGCACTCCATAACCTCAACGATGCACACTCTCGAAACACCAATTCGCGATACATTCGACGACCAACTCCACACTACACTCGCGGTATACTGACGAGACACTCGACAACAGACTGCTACTCCGCGTACAGGTAGAGTTTATATAGCTTTTGGCCTGCCTTCGAGAACATTCCTGGCCAAACCGGTAAGAATTCGTTCCAGAATGTTCTCCATCCCTCTATGGGTTATCGCCAGTTTTGTCGCCAAAAGTGTGATTTCACGCCAAATATGCCAACCCTGCCTTCCCTTGCTATTTTCTAGCAAGCCTGAACTCGCCTTGTAGGGAAGCTATCTTACCGCGGCTGGATATTTCGTAACAATATGAAGAAAAGTAGTTAGCAGCAAGAAATGTGACGGTGTTAAGCTGCGTGGTAAACCATTGTTATAAACTTAGGTGTTATATGTGATAAGCAGCCATTCATAAATCTTTGAAACTACATGTATGAATGATCTGAAATATTTAACTGAAAATCTGGCCACAATATGGATTCTTCACTGGAATGAAGCCATTACTGAAAAAGAATGACTTGGTTACCCAAATAAATTTATTTGTTTAAAAAGGCCTGATGACTTATTATTTTTAATACCGCGTAATATTTTTTACTTTTTACGACTAACTTACCGTACATTTCGCAAATTACGTAAATATTATCAACATTTACCGTAGTTTTATTAATACTATATCAGCATTTTGTGAGTTCTGTGTATTGATAATAAGTCGCGAATTTCTGCTACTTCTGTGATAATTCTGAACAACACGGGCATTTTCTCAGTCTAATGTAGTCAGTTGTCCAATAATATCTTGGATTTCTCTTTTCATCAATACTTTAAGTCTTTTATCTCACGAAGAGTTAGGAGAATGAATGATTCCAAGGCAAGAGCTCCTCATCAGCTATTCCTCTGAAATGACGTGCATGAATTACCAATGAAGCACAGTGATGGGGTATCATTTCATACATTAATTCCCAAGTTCTTCGCTCGTGTGATATGACTAGACATGAATACTCAAAGAGATAAACTCTCGAATCTGTTTAGAATCCGGAACAAAATTCAAATCATTCGTTTATGGAATTTCGAGATTTTTATATCGAAGAAAAAACAGATATTTCATTTCCAGAATTAATTTAACACGCTTATTTCAACACTTTTATACAGATGTTTCACATGGTTTTTATTACATGCATAAATCTTTGACAGCTGTTATAAAATTATTTCCTTCAGTATGAAATATGCTTTATGTTTGTCGGGTAGGTTGATATCCTCAGTTAATATTTTACGTCTATCCTTGTCATGACTGTCTTTATACTCTAAAAAATTCTAAATTTGAAATCCAGTTATTTTGAAAAATATCAGTTTGGTATATTGGCCTCAATTCTCTTCCAATTAAATATTAAATACATATTTCATATAGAAATTCATAGCAGTTTTAAATAGTTATACAAACAAATATTTTGTTTTAAGACAAAAGGCAAATCAGTGGCAATAAACAATTATTGAATGTTCAGTTTTTAAACCTATAACGCATTTTTCTCACCTTCCTCGCATGCCTTCGCTGTGGGCAGCAGGCTGGGTGCCTATTCTAGAGGTCCGTGGTTTGAGTTCCGACGAGGGCATTACTCATTTTTTACTTCTCCAGCATCGAAATAATCTAATGACTCTACACTTGCGTCCGAACTAAAAACGGTGGTGGATGATGATTCTCCACCACCAAAATTTAACGATTGGGTACCCTAATCCCCAGTTGCCCTTAAAAAGGAGGAGTATATAAGGTATTTCTCCCGCCTTCTTCGCATGCCTTCGTGGTGTAGTGGTCAGCACGCTGGACCCGTATTCCAGAGGTCCGTGGTTCGAGTTCCGGCGAAGGCGTTGCTCATTTTTCATGTCTTTTGCTTCGAAATAACCTAATGTTGCTACAAAATAAATAAGTCAGTTAAGAAATATTGATAAAAATCTTAGGTTCCTTCTTTCTTAAATATGACTAGGATGTCCGGTTAATTCTGATTCGAAACCGATTCGGCTCCAAACTGATTCGAAAGCTCTAAAGAAATATCATATATTTCTTGGAACAATTAAAACAGAACAATGCAGAAACACATCATAATCTACACCAGTACAAATTTTTTAAAAAATGCATATGTTAAATTTTATGGAAACGGCGAAAAATATAAAAACACAGTTATTATAATTCAAAAGCACAAGCATCCATACACTACCAGTTATTTACAACAATAGAATTCTATAATTTGATATCGCCGCATATTTGGCATGTAATACCAACTGCAGTAGCCTTGAGCCTGGGCTCGAATCCCGAGCATCCTACATGTTTGTGTCTGATCCAACGACAAGCGCAACCTTTGTATCTTGGCTGCGATAAAAATTCGTGGATATGATCTGGCAGTAGATTTACATCAACAGTATTAGAAATAACAGCAATAGAACTTAATGCTTCACAAGATTGTATATAAAATTCAATAAGTAGCATTTTTAATCTTAAATTAATAATCTTCATCTACAGATGCGACACTTCAAAGTTGGATTTGCTTTCAACTAACCGTGTATACGTACGATAAGCGTAAGATATTTGTGTGTTGTTGTGTTGCAACTAATATCACTTGTCTGACAGTAACATGAGAACAAGCCACGAAATTCATCGAAGCAAGGAGAGAAAAACTGCGCCTGTCGTTGGCTAAGCACCTTGCACCTTGTCGTTGGCTAAGCCTTGAGCACCTTGCAGGTGACCGCACAACTTTGCTCAGTTCCGCCCCAAATTTGATGGAGTGCACCCCGGGATACAGGTCCTAGGGACTTCCACCCCTCTTCCCCTACAGCCAACCTCTCAAGAGGACTTTCGGCTCTCCATATATTTAGAGCGCCCCATCCCGCAAAGACACTATACATTTACGAGCATCCATGCCTTCTTCGGGATTCGAACAGGGGCCCTTTGGTATTGCAGCAGGTTCCCCTAGCCACTATACAGTCTGGGTAACTAGGTATTTGTGTTGTTCAAATTTAATCAGAAACCTCAGAGATATAAAAAAGTGTGTGGCCAGCAGCAAAAGGCAATATATTTTTCTTTCGAATTTAACCTGATTGTGGCAGCATCTTCAGCCATCAAATTTTGAACACACCTAAGTCTTCCATCCGAACATGTGCACCTCGATGTTTGAAACTTGAATTTTTTTTTATTTATTTTAAAATTTAGACGAGTTTAATGAAAGCTATTAAAATGTCGACTAGCTTAGAAGCGCACTTACTGCGAAGGAGCTTTTTAGCGTATTCGACCTGCACTTAAGTTAAACGAAATGAAACTGGAAAGTAATATGCACAGTATTATTACGTGCTACTAGTTTGTAAAACTTTCGATCGTTCACATAGAAATGTACGCTTAATCGAAATAAAGAACAAATGACGCAAAAATATAAACGGCAATAAATATACCACAGAGATTTTATCACATAGATTGAGGCAAATTATTTTCAATACGCGAAGAATATCGTATATCAACAAATTCACTCACTGATAAATATCTGAAACTGCACTCACCGAGAACGAGTTGAGTTCAATACTATCTCATAACTAAGATACTGATTAACTGAACTAATTAACTCACAGCTCTAAAGCATCTGATATTTCTACGATCGCCCCAAACGGCTTCGGAGAGAATTGCTTTAAAGAAACTTCGAAAAAATCGCTTTTAGAGCTTCGAAAATACATTTTCGGAAAGCTTCTTAAGTGTTTCCAAATTGGTGACAAATTGTTAGATATCGTCACTTTTGCCAAAACAATTCTTACCATACCCGACAAAGACTCTAGACTATATCTGTCATTCTAACTGAGCTATTTTTAACACTAGAAGAGCCGAGCCTTGTCCGTACCTAGAAGCGCCAACGGCAGTCAAATTGACTGCTCAACGAATTAAATGCATATATTAAAATGCAAGGTCTTTTTAATGCTTTTAAGAATATTAATTACAGTTGTTTAGAAATTTCTTTAAAGAACAACACATTATTTTTATAAAAAAATAGATATTTTCAACTTACCCTTAATAAAATGCATTTTATAGCTTCTCGCAATTTTTACACAACACAATTTTTTCAATACTGGAAGGGCATTTTCCGCACACATAATATGAACATTTTTTGCACGCATCACTTGTTTTGTTGCACCAATCTGGCACTGACGTCTTTTCTTCAAGAGTCTATTGCTACAGTTGGAAACTTCCTGGGACAGTCTTGTGCTTTTCCTTCAGTTTTAAATGAAGCTCTCTGAACACCTCTGCCAATTGAAATAGGAAGCTGTGCCTTGTAATGTTTTTATTACTCAGTTTATGGTAGATAGTGTAGGCATTCATTTCTGCTAAATACAGCATATTATAGAAATCATACACAGGCATCTACGTGAAGGAGCCCCGAATGGAATATTTACGCGTCATCTGGTTAAGGATATCCGCTCCACATTTGGTTTTGTTGTAGAACTCTACTGTTTCTGGAAGTTTCTTCTTATTTTGTGAGTCTACATTTGCACTCGGATTTAAGGTACTTAGTAGTAGCGCATTTTTCTTCTTTTATCCCTGATAGACCGTCAGTGTAGTTTCACCATTCTTTACAAAACTGTTTCAAATAGCCGGGTTTTTGATTTCCTTACTTCATGCGGATTTTCCTTTCGATGTCTTCTTACTCTGCCCACAAAACTTGTGTTTTTTTATTTTAAGTCTCTTAGCCAATGATAGTGAGGAAAATAATTGTCCGCCATTAAATTTCTAGCTGAATTTAGATAACGGCTTAGAAGACGCATTACTACAATTTCAGGAAGACCTTCAGTTTGACTTCTCAATATAAATCTTTTTTAAGATAAGAGAAATCATTGCATATAAACTTCGAGTTTACATCGACTAGCATCCAAAATTTAATACCCGATTTTTCTGGGTTATAAGGCATATACCTTGGATGGAAATAACTGCTACTGAACCTTGGATGGAAATAACTGCTCACCCACAACAAGATTTTCTCCTGCCTTATACCAAATCGCACAGTTCTGTATAAATTTATTCCAAATATCTGAAAAAAGTGCAAACTTATCACTATCGAACGCTGACTCGCAGTTGACTATTCAAGTCAATTCTTAGATATTTCATAAAATCTTGAAAGCGATTGCGAGACATCGTTTCTCGAAAAAAGGAGAACTACATATATCATTCCACGAAAAAACTATAATCTATATCTTTGCAACCATATGCTCCTCTTGCATAAATAATAGCAATAAAAGCATCTAGCTTTTCTAAAGATACCGTCCAATTTTCTTCATTGTTCAAAACCGCCTTTACTTCCGTGCATTTTTTAGTATTTTTAGCGGTCAATATGACTGCTCGTAGCGCTTTTAGGTATAACTTATAATAACTTCGTTAATTTTAATTTTATTCGATTCATATTCGGTACCAATAAATTTCGAGGATTTTCAGGAAAATCCAAAAAATTTGTGACTTCTTAAGGTAAAGGGTTTTTTAGGAATCCGCGGTGAAATGACAAAAGCAGTCAAAATGACTGCTCTGGTGCTTCTAGTGTTAATATATTCAATATTTCAAAATCTGCAACAAACTGCGGGAAATAAACGCTTTGGATCCCGATAGGTGTTCAATAATTCGATTAAACCAAAATGCACAATTAAATTATGGTATAAATTATAGTATAGTAATTATAGTACTTAAACAAATAATTAAATTAAATTACATAGCACTAAAAAAATGCCTTAAAAAAAAAATACAATCAAATAAGCACAAATATTTACATAAGCAATGTGAACAAACAGAAAATCCGAGTAGCGTCTTACTTCATTTTGCTTTCAGCTTTTATAGTTGAAAAGAAATTGCTGTTACTCTCTGTTTAAGGAAAAGCGAGGCTCAGCATAAACACACATGCCCAGTTCCCATTGATTTATTTAATGAGAGTGAAATATTTTAATTCATGATGAAAGTAATATATATATTACTTCATAAGCAATTCATGAGGAAAGTAATATCTATGTGAATTCTCGAGGAAAATAATATATGCATACATGTACAAGTAATTAACAGAAATTATGTATAGCGTGAAAAAAGAGATGAAAACTGTGGAAGTGTCGGCTAACATCTTGAGAGTTGCCAGGTTTTCCGCTAAGCTCGCCTTTTTTCCAGCTGATATCTCTATTGGATAAATATTACATGTTTTAGGTGCCAATTACTTTCGTTATTTCAAAGACTAAAGAGAATTCAATGTTCAGTTCCACGAATAAAGGGGTCTTATTATTTCAAGATTAAAGGTTTGGTTTATGTGATTACGGCAAAGCCTTGAGGGCTATCTACCTAAGGGGAGGGATGCCTTCGTTTAGGACTTTCTAAGGGAAACTGACTTGGACACGTTACACATGGGGAGAATCACCAAAACGCCCTTGCGGCCAGACCGTTCGCGGGATTCGAACTTCCAATCGAACTACCAGTGTTTAGAGACTTTACCGCTCGACCGTTCGTGGACCTTGAGATTAAAAGAAAATACACAACTAATAAAATGCTCTGAGTGCCTAAGCATTTTGTAGATATTTCATAAAGAGCCACTGATTAGTATTTTTGCTCTATAAATAGGAAACTTATATATATATATATATAATACAGTTATAAAATACAGTTTATAATACAGTTATAAAAATATACTACGTCTATAAAGTACCCTGAATGCTTAAGCCTTTTGTAAATATTTCATAAAGAGCCACTGATTAGTATTTTTGCTATATAAATAGGCAATTCATCTTGCACATTCTGGTATAAATTCTGATGAACATAATTTACCATCTGTTACCTAAAGAATTTATGTTTATGGAGGGAAAGCGTCTAATAATAATCATTGTTTACTGTAAAAGTTAAATTGTTATACATTTCAGAAGAAATTATTAAGTGCGAATTGTGTACCAAAGATATAAATGCTCATCTTGTTTTCCAGAAACAACAGACATGGAATGCTCCAAGTTGATGACGATACACCAGCCGTTGTCACTTCAAAACCAGAAACAAAGCATTTAAAAACAGATGGAGTTTTATGGATAGGTAAGATATTTGTCTTATACATTAAACGAAATGATTTTCACATTCTATATATAAAATTACCAGATATATTTGAACAAAACAAAGAAAACATTAGATTGCATAAATTTTAATTGGATGTTTATTTCCGTTTAATATTTTAAGAGCTAGCTAATGAATCAAGAAGTATTAATTTTTAATTCATTTTGCATTTAGCTAAAGTAACAACACATGCATCATTTAAAAACTAGATTTCTAATCCATTGTTTTTTAATTCCATAATTGTTAATATTTAAAATTCCAAAAGCCTCAAGAAATCTCATTAGAGCACACATTGACATGAAATTCAGGAAATTTTCAAAATAATTTCTAGGTACAGAATAATGTTTTTTGAATGTTTAATTATTAGGTACAGAATAATGTTTTATTACAATGAAAATCCTTACTTCGGGTTATAAATTACAAGAAACTTGTGAAGTTTTACTTATTTAATTCCGAAGTTCTGTCTTAGGATCCCACGAACACTAACAAGCGAATAATCGCTTAAGTGTGTGAAGAAAACACGTAAGACTTAAGAAGGGTTCACTGCCCTTTATTTTTTAGAATATTTACAATCAGTTCCTACTTGGAACTTTACACAAAGCCTCCATTCGGGCTTGAACTTAAATAATAATGAATTTAACTTAAACTAAACTAGCTTAACTAAGCTATCTGAAAGGTACAGCCGAAGCTATCAGAAATCTAAATAGTTGACCCCTAAGTATTAATTAAATCGACGAAGCCAAGCAAGGGCTTCAGGTATGGCTGAGCGTAGTAACTAACAGGAAACGTAGCCAAAAGGCAAACGCGCTAGTCAAGAAATCAGACTCTCTCTCTCGGTTGGTGAAACATCGACTTAAATAGTACTCTTACTCATTTGCATTTACTGCGTTTCTGAAATTACATTCCAGAAGGAAATTGTAAGCTGAAATTAGAATAAGATAGGAAAGATACAAAACTTAAAATAACTGTTAATAAACTTACGATAAACCTTACAAACTTCAAATGCGAGTGGTAAGAACGTGAATCATTCTTCTTTGGAAAACACTATTCTGTACCTGGAAATTATTTTGAAAAGTTCCTGAATTTCATGTCAATGTGTGCTTTAATGAGATTTATTGAGGCTTTTGGAATTTTAAATATTTAAATTACCCCAAGTTTTGTAATAGAAATTCTGTAGGAACCAATTTAGAGCAAGACTTTTCTCTGGATTAGGAACTTATCTGTATACCAGTTTGGGTGTACATTCTTTCATCAAATCGCAGTGCTTAATTATGACAAACTTTTTTTCAATAAAAGGGAAAGATACGTAAGCTTCCCTTGATAAACTGCATATCTCAGACAATTTGTATGCATATCGCCTTTGTTTAATAATCTTAAGACCAATTTTGAAATAGGCTCTTTCAATCTTAATTCTGCAATCCTAATAATGTTACTCCGCAGGACAGATGACAACAAACTAATTCTTCAAAATTGCAATTCATTTCGGTTTTAGAATTATTAGCGTTTTTCTTTAAAAAATTTGCAGGTTTTGGTGTAGAAAAAAATTTATCTACACTCACGTTTGTGAAAATTGCAACACCATGAAGGACTTACGCGAGTGAGCTGAAATTTTCAGGAAATGCAAAGCAGCGCATGATATGCAAATGATTAGAATTGCAAATCCGTAGCGCATGCGTATGCTGAGCAGCGCCCTCTGACATTGTACAAGGAAGTAAAGATTAAACTAGATAATGAGCTTTATAGGCAGAATTTTGGGGAATGCGTAGAGGAATACGTTATGCAGATGATGTAAGATGCAAGCTGGTTACATGATTAAAACGCGAGATAAAATAGGAAAGAAAACGATAAATGAATCAACAGTCTTTACTCTCTGCTGCTTAAGAAATTCAGAATTTCGGAAACTTCAACGTTCCAGAAGGCGCGTATGCCTAAGCAACGACACCATGCGCAGTTCTGGCGAAAGGACGCTTTTAAGAGGGGTCAAATTGTAGGCTTACGTTCGGCTATTGGGATTTGCCGTTTTGCCTTCGTATCGGGCTAACGTTCAAGTATACATATCATCTGCGGATAGAATTTGATTTAAATGGAGCGATTAAGGAAATGTAAATAGTCACAAAGACCAGATTTTTCTAGACGTACTACAGAACGTACAGATCGACGATTACGAAAAGAAGCGGTGCGGCTCCACAGCTGCGTATATGTTGCTGAATGTACAGAGAACTTTTGTATTCTCCAATATCTGGGAGAACAGTTTCCCGACTTTTGCCTGAAAGTGGCTTTCAAGCAAGCTGCCGTGTGCGAATATTGCTCTTTATGTCAAACCATCGATGTGAAAGATTGCGATGGTGTCGTTGACGAGATCTGAATGCCACAATGTGGAGTACTAAATCTTGGTCTTGTCTGTCTGATAATAGTGTCCAGTCAAGTGTCTGGAGGCATCGCGGAAATATAGCCAACCCAATTCTATTGCTGAAGGTCACACCGCTCGTGATATGTTGATGAGAGGCTGTGTCCTGTTGTGCTGCTTTGCCTTCTGCGGCTGAAAAGGGTATTTTTCAGCAGAACAATACGACATCGCAGACGGTATTCGTTAACCAACAAGCTGCATGTCCCATTTCTTCTATGGTGTACGATATCCCCTGACCTGTCATCTATCGATCAATCCGGGGCATCATTTGTCTCTCTGCTCCAGCCGCTATCGAAGGACAAACTTTGAACAAAGTTTCAAAGCATATGGGGTTCCATCCCTTAGGACACAATCCACATACTGATTGCATATATGTGCCTCTAACGGTGGCAGCTTGCATGGGCGCGAAAGGTGGACATGTATCTTACTGATTCCCTGTGTATCTCAGCACTGAGTGAAATTATGTTTCTGAATATCATTACTCATTTATATATGCATGCTGTGTCTATGTGTCAATTGACATTGCATTCTACCCAATCTCTCATGTTCCATTTTCTACGTCTGGCAGTGTATTGTTATGTAGGAAATGTTGTGTTGATGATTGTCTGCTAATTCAAAAAAAAAGAGTTCAAGTTAATTTTTTCCTTCATTTAGAAAAATCAGAATCCTATTTAATTATCTAAATTACTAATTAAGGTATTAATATTTTAGTTTGGTAATATTTATATTTTTGTTTGAAATATATATATATAATGCTTCAATATTATATCTTTGTATTTAATTATGGCGTTTGTTCTTGGTTGGAAAGATTGGTGAGGAACGAAGTTTTGCAGTGTCATTGTTGTTCGGGTAAAGATGAATCATCTTAGAATGTTCTAGAAGATTTTCTTTGTTTTCGTTGTCGTGGGAAAAAGGGTGTACGTGAGAAAATTTAAAGGGTTGCTGTTTTCCTGTTCTTGGACATTTTCGAAGAAAAGAGACCGTTCTGACCGGAATCTTGGCTGGTCGCGCATGCGCAATTGACTGTTTCGTCAGTTTTGGTGAAAAATTGGAATTTTTGGGCTTGAAAGTGAGCGAAATCCTGGTTTTCTGGCAGCCCGTATTTTTGGGAGAGCTGAGGGAAGAATTTTGAATATTCGACTCTTTTGACTGGAACTCCGAAGGAGGAGTAACGACTTGCAAGATGAGACTACTAGTTAACGGGAGCCAGTATTTTTGATTGTTCGTGACTTTTGATTGAAACCCCAAGGCCGTGGGTCCACCGAATGTCTGCACTTCAGAATAAGGGAATCGTCCTCTTGAGCTATCAAACCTGACCACCTGCTGCCAGTTCGAGGAGTGTTTGGAAGGTAATCCGATGAGCCGTGAACCCTGGTTGTGTTCTACTGAGAATTCCAGCGGAGGGCCGAAGGAAGAGATGTGCTAGGGACCCTTTTCGTGCTGAGACCAAGCCTCAGGGTGATGCTGTAATTTAAGATAAGTTTTTTTTTCTTTATTGCTCTCCCAGTTTATATCCCTTTTGAGAAATCGCGCCCGTTATGGTTAGACTGTCAAGGACTCTGACAACCTGTTTCTTTCGTTGACCTCATCAATCTTCTCGCCAAGTGCGATAACATCTATGTAACTTGGCCAATACTTTGAGAGTAATGTATGTAAATTTTGGTATTGATAAAGGATTAATTATGTAATTAAGAACAAAAGGTTATTTTTCTTCCTTTCCTTTCCTTTCCTCCCGGGAGATAAAAATAGAGATAAAGATAAAAATAAAATGTGATCAGATTGATTTGCTTATTTTCCTTGTAATTGATTTGTTAGAATTTAAGGTAACGGAATAAATGATAATCATTTAGAGATTAAGTGATTTCTTTCTTTTATTTGGTGTTTCCTTTATTTTAGTTAAGATATGTTAGATATATTGGAGACTATATTTGGTATATCATTGATTAGGTTGCCATAAACTTGGAATGAATTCTTTTAATTGACAGGGAGCTTGATAACCATTGCAAGCCATTTTCCAACGGCCGTTCCCGGGTGTAAAACAAACGCGTTTACTCAGAATACCACTATACGATCCACTCATTAAGGAATTACTAATCATATTGAACAAACTTTGGAAAGCAATTTATTTTTTGCATAATTTGAATTGGTACTTATCAGGTACGGAACATTAGCCAGTGACCTAACAGAAAAAGGAAACAGAACATTGAGAATTAGAAAACAGAACAGTATCATCCATGTTATTTTGTACAGACATTAGGTTATTTCGAAGCAAGATAAATGAAAAATGAGCAATGCCTTCTCCGGAAGTCGAACCACGGACCTCTCGAATACGCGTCGAGCGTGCTGACCACTACACCACGAAGGCGGGAGAAACATTTTATATGTTCCCCCTTTTAAAGGGCGACTGGAGATCAGGAGACCCTATCGCCAAATCCTGGTGATGGAGAATCATCATCCACCACCTTTTAGTTCGGGCGCCAGGATAAAGACATTAGGTTATTTCGAAGGAGAGATGAAAAATGAGCAATGCCCTCGCCGGGACTCGAACCACGAATCCCTCGAATTCACGTCGAGCGTGCTGACCACTACACCACGCAGGCATGCCTAGAAGGCGGGAGAAACGCTTTGTAATTTAAAGACAAATTTCCATAATTTTACTTTACTTTTGGAAACTTTTCTTTCACTTCATAATGTTAATTTTTGATATTTGTAATGGTTTTAGGAATTTTTTAATAAAGTATTTCTGGAACATATATTTCTTTGTTTATATGTTTCATGCGTGCCTTTATTTTGCAGAAGAAATAATCTGTAAAATGAAGGCTTGTTCGATAATGTATTAATTATTTTGATTAAGTTTCGGCAAAATAAATTCTAGAAAATTTGACTGAAATTGCTATTTTTAATTACAGGCCGAAGTATTTGTTGAAATAGTATAAGTGAAAAACTTGTACAAACTTCGTGTATCGTTGGTATAGGTAAGGAAATCAAATAATCAATCATCTCAACATGAAATTCTAAAAACTTTTAAGATGCAGTTCAAACATATGTTTTTTTTTCAAAGCTAGAAAGATGTTTCTCTTTTGCCTAAGAAATAAATGACAATGTGAATTAGGTCGAAAACTGTAGCGACAAAAATAAATAACAAGTTTATACAGTGCTAACCTTATAAATATATTAACTCCTTTCCCCCTGCACCCGAAGCTAGAATTGTGAAAAATCAAATTCGCCAACGCTGGATTTCGACATTCAGATATTCCATTTGCTAGCCAAATGTGCTACACAACGAGAGCATACAGTTGAGAAAGTGAAAATTCTCATAACTTGTTTTTTTATTTTGTTTGAAAAATATATTTAAAAAATACTGGTACAGTTAAAACAAATATCCTTAAAAGCTTCTTAAATTAAATATTAAATAAAATTTCTAGAGTTAATGTTATAAAATTTATGTTCGTCATAGACATAATATTTGCTGTAGATTATCAAAAGTGTAACTTTGTAGATGTCAGAACTTGTGAAGCTATACAGGAAGTATATAGAAAATATCATTTCAAGAAAACATACATTTTTTAGACTAATAAAATGAACCTGATTTAAACAACTGACCACAGGAATATTATTTATGGTGATATAATAAAAGAAAAATCCTATATAATTTGTTAAGTGATATTACTAAATTTTCGTTATTATTAAATCCATTATTTAATTAATTATATATCTGATTATTAATTATTGTAATAATTAAGCTGCATTGTTTTATTATGCTTATTAATTACTATCTTTAATATGTGAGTTATATTGTTATTAAATTAATTACAATCAAATGAATTAGTTATACTACTTAATTATAATTGATAATTTTATTGTTATTAATTGATCATGTTATTTAATTTAATATTTATGAAGTGTAATAAATGTTCTTTATTTTAAGTATTTTTAATACAAAATACTATTTAGCGGTAAAATATTAAATAGGAAAAGTTATTTTTAACGAAGTATTTTATAATCTTCAATATTCCTGTTCATTCATGAAAAGTAAAATTTAATTGTGAAAATGAGCAAGCAATATTCTGCTATTTCGTGAACTTCGATATGAATTATGAGTGCTCGTTATCATTATTAATCAGATAGCCTAATGACGTCAACGGTCAATAATTTAAGGACGGCCATAATTTACAGCTAGGCATGAATGATTCGTAAATTTGATTATGAGACCTTATCTAAGATATGGAAGAATTATTAATGGCTGCATAAAATAGGAAGAAGGTATTTATTGCGTTAGAAGACAGTGAGGTAAAGAGAAAAGCATATTTCAATGTGCTGATAATTTAGGGCTTCTCTGTAAGAGGATTCTTGCAACATATTTCGGAAATTAATTTACTTTCAGAAGGATATTTTTCCTGTAGGCTTGTAATAAATTTATTGAATAAGCACATAATTCCTTTGTGAGGATTAATGCTTGCGTATAAAATTTGTCAGTGCAGAGTTTTAAGTTAAAGAGCCTTGTTCTCTAGTTGTAAATTTTACTCGCTTGTCATTCACAGCTAATAAAATCAGCTTATAATCTGTAAATTTTGAAGTTGATATTATAATCAGATTTTTGCATGTTACCTCAACTTAATACATATATGTTTGAATTTTAATGATGGCAAATCTGTAGATATTTCTGATGAAATAGTTTCTTTCTGTTCTATAGATTAAGCCTAATAACCTCAAATTAATTTATTAATGTATTTAAATGACTCATATGAGCGACAATATACTTTGCACATAAGATATATATGTCACTTAATATGTGTATATCAACCTGTTTTGCTCCATATACCCATTTCACTATTGCTAGATGATCATTTCCCTCTTTTATAAAACTCAAAAAATTATGCATACATTTATTTAGATTTAGGTTATTTTAACCCGTTTTTATAAATTAAACGACGCAAAATATAAAACATGTTGAAGAATACCAAAACTTGGATAAATAAAACATTTCCTTTTTCCATTCGTAAACTAAAACTAAATACTAAATAGCTAAATAAAATGCGGATTGCATTTCGTCTCTGAAACTATGGCATACGCCGTGTTTGTGAACCCTTGCATATGCATAAATAAGATATTGACACCTAATTTTAGATGCATATTCCAAGAGGACTGTTTTGAATTTTTTTAAAATTACTGGGATTATAGCAAAATAATGCTATCTAAGATACAGAAAATGGAAGGTATCCTTTCTGTTTATTTTATAAGGTTCTTTTCTTATCATGCAAGGATAAACAGAAAAATTTAGTAAAGTAAGAAATTGTAAAAATGTGTAGTTTCAGAATATTTTTTTTATTAAATATGCATCAATCTATAAAAAAGTAATCTTTTATAGAGAAATATTTTTGAAACAGTGTAAACAAAGGTAGATATCGGTTACTATACAGGATTACAAAATCTTCTTTTATTATTTGATCTGCTTCGAACCTATATAATCTAATTGACCAAATTTTGTTGACTTTGAAAACACTGTCATCTTCTGCTTTCTTCTTGTCAGAGTAGTAACAGACTGGAAGAGGTAGTATTTTGTTATTGAGCATTTATATTTATATAGTGTAAATAAATCTTTTCAAAAGACAAGTAATATTATGTACTTTGAATGATATATGATCTTTCGCTTAAAAAAGATATGTATTATATTTGCTATTTCTTCAAATATAGTGTTTTGGTAAGCTTTGTTTTAATAATTTGTTAGATAATTAAAAAAAATTTTCATAAATATTTAAGTATTCGTACTTTGAATTTAGTAACTGATGTCAGCAAACAAGACAGAAAGAAGCGGGCAGAATATTAAAATAATGGTTTTAAAGGTATAGTTCTACTGCTCTTACGTGTACCACTCTATCCCAGGTTTCCTGAACAAACACCCTGGGAAATATATCTGAGGGTCTCCCACCCCTTTTCTCCTACCAAAAAGCCTCTCGAGAAGAATTTCATCTCAGTAGAATTTTGCATGGTTGCATCCCTCACAAATACTGTACACTTACAAACATAGATGGCTTTTCAGGGATTCGACAGGGTCCAATGATACGACAGCTAGCATTAATCACTAAATCTATAAGTGGCTACAGAAGTAAGCATTACACAAATATGCGTTATTTTGACTTATCTCACTTTTAGGTGCCCTTATTCCAGCAAAGACACTGTACACTTACAAACATTTAACCATTCTTTGGGATTCGAACCCGGGCCCAAACGATATAGCAGCCAGCAATGTTTATTATACCGATCAAGACGGCTTCAGGAAGCTATAAATTTTGCTGAGGTAAATGTTTTATTGTTTATATGGTGGCCTAGAGGGCTCATGCAGCCCACGATGACATTTTCTGCAGCATATAGCAAGGTTAATACAATTTATTGTACTATGTGGTGGAATCAGAACATACTGCATTATGAGAAATTTAGCAGCGAATAATTACAAAAATGAATTCAACAAATCTTCTGAAGCTATAACATATGTGGCACGAACCTAATCGCTACATCAATGTATATTTACTTTCGAGAGATACGCATACAGAATATCCAACGAGCCAATTTTCATCGACCCCATGTTAAAAACTGTGTCATATTTTCATGTCATAAGAAATAACAAAATTTCGACCAGAATAAATCAATTTTGCTTTTTAAAACCCCTTTTATTGCTGTACTTTTATGCGGAGTCCACTTCTGAAACAGAATTGTTTTTGATAATATTTGTAGATACAAATGAAACAGCACTTTGAATGACAGATATTTTATTAGCGATTTTTTAATCATTCAAAAATATGTATTAAGCTTACTGGCTTTCTTTTATGTTACTTTGAAATCATGTTACTTCGATTACATCGTATAATTACATTGAAAGATTTAAAAGATGTGAGGTACTAGCCAATGAATTGGCAATTCTTGCTCCACAGGGACAGGGAAAAGTGAAGAGGACACCAGGTATTCGCAATGGGGCAAGCAGGATTGTCCTCTACCACTACCTATCTTAAGTTACCGCTCTGGGATCGAGTGAAGCATGCTCATACGCCCGTGCATGTCCGGCGCAAGCAACATCGCCTTAGTTCTTGCCGCATGTGGGCTACCGAGCATCTCGTCCAATGTCCTTGGCGTTCGTTAGAACTTTAAATGAAAATACGTAAGAAATACATACTCTGCACTCACAGGCGCGGTAATCTGAAGTATAATACAAGTGTTCCAGATTTTTATTACATACATTATACTTGAAATATTATTTTGGTTTCTATACACAAGTCATTGTGCTTTTGTACGTTTGGTATACATGGAATATGTTCATTGCACAATATATAATACATTGAACAATACATTACCTGGTGCACTTTTATATCCTAGCTTTCATAATTACTTCATTTTAAAATATGCTGGCTCTTGAAAGGGGTTATCAAAGAAAGGTTGCAAATTATTTTGATTTTTACATTGTGTACCCTGGTATGCAATTTAGTTGGTGCTCAGGATACTTGGAATTGTGGACGTTTATCGGAAGACTCTCATCAAATTCTGGAACAAAGATCCGTACCTCGACTGATTATTTTTATTAATTTCTTTTCTGTGTTTCTGTTTTGAACAGCGAATCTCAAGTATGAGAAAAGTTCAATGAGATTTGGTATTTTGAGGTGCCATTGATTTGTGAGTAGGCAATGGAAAATAGTGCTCTGAGTCGCCCCTTTCGCCCCACTGGCAGCTGTCTGTCGGGCACATATTTCTATTGTAGATGTATGTGGGGAAGGGACCGTGCTTGTTATGAACCAGTTAATAAATGGGTTTGTGAGTAATTTAACTTTATCTGTTTCTGGCAGGAACTTGTGGGTGCCTCTTCCTTGCTCTGCATTTTCACAACAAGCTTGCCATTTTTCTGAAAGCTGTTTTCCAAGTTTTGATTTGGTGAAAGGATGGCCATGGAATTCTCTGTTCTGCTACTGTTATACACAGTCCAGTCACATTAATGTGACCATCTGTCAAAAGCCAGAATAACCACCTTTCGCAGAGCGGACTGCTGCGAGACGTGCAGGAAGAGAGTCACATAGGTCCCTGAAGGTGTTCTCTGGGATGTTGAGCCATGCCGACTCTAATGCCGTGGCCAGCTGCGCTAGATTACGCGGTTGAGGATCCATGGCGCGAACAACTCGATCGAGATGGTCCCACAGATGCTCGATTGGGTTTAAGTCAGGTGAGTTTGCTGGCCAGGGGAGGACGGTAAACTCATCCTGGTGCTCTTCGAACCACGCACGTACACTGGCAGCTGTATGGCACCTCGCATTGTCCTGCTGGAAGATGCCATCATCCTGAGGAAAAACAATGCGCATGTAGGGGTGAACATGGTCCGCAAGGACAGATGCGTACTTGTATTGATCCATTGTGCCTTCCACAATGATCAGTGAACCTAGAGAATGCCAGGAAAACATTCCCCAGACCATAATGCTCCCGCCTCCAGCTTGGACCGTTCCGGCAATGGTTGCAGGGTGGTTCCTTTCAGAGGTTTCACGCCTTATACGCCAACGTCCATCTGTCCGATGGAGCATAAAACGCGATTCATCCGAAAACGCAACCTGTCGCCACTCAGTGGACGTCCAGCTGCTGTACTGGCGTGCAAATTCTAGCCTTCGCCGTCGATGAACAGCAGTCAGCATAGGTGCACGAACCAGGCGTCTGCTTCGGAGGCCCAGACGCAGCAATGTTCGCTGAATAGTACTTTGGGAGACACTTTTGGTAGCCCCTTGGTTCATTTTGGTGGTCAGTTGCTCAACGGTAGCCCGTCTATCTGCCCGAACGCATCTCCGCAACCGTCGTTCGCCTCTGTCATCTATGGCCCGTGGTGCACCACATTTGCCACGTCGCTGATTTTGGACAGTCCCATTTTGCCATGCACGGTACACTTTTACCACGGCGGCACGCGAACAGTTCACAAACTCAGCCGTTTCGGAAATGCTTCCACCCTTGGCCCGAAAGCCAATGATCATGCCCTTTTGGAAGTCGGATAAATCGCTTCGTTTCTGCATTACGCCAACGATTGAAATGTTTTCCGAAGCCCTCACACACCCTTTATATACGCTCAACTGCACTGTGCTGCCACCTGCCTTCTGTGATTGGTTATTTAACTCTGACATGGAAAGTACGTGGTGGTCACATTAATGTGACTGGACTGTGTATCTTTCTCTGCATCTTTTGCAAGCTTGTCTGCTATTTCGTGGCCTTGGTGGCCCATATGTGCTTTGATCCATGCAATTTTGATTTTTCTGTTAGTAGAGTTTGAAGTGTGTATTTCTCTGATGATCGCAGATTTGTGTTGAGGATTTGCCAGTGGATAAATTGCCGACTGTGAGTCTTTAAGGATTGTTATTTCCTGGAGGTTTGAATTTAAGGCTCATTTCATTCCTTCTTTGATTGCTAGGGATTCTGCCTGAAATATGCTATTGTGCTTGTTCATATGGAACTTTCCTTTTGCAGTTTTATTATTTTGAGAATCTAGGCACACATAGGCACACCCGGTGCCTGATTCACCCTAGAACCATCTGTAAAAATGGACTGACCATGAAAATTAAGATCTACGTGGTTGTTTAAATTTATTATGAGACTGGAGGGGTTTACCAGATGTTTACTATATGGGCGTTACTTTTCTCGTAAGCTTCCGGGAGAATCTTCTCATTGTCTATAATTCTCATTGTCTCATTCTCATTGTCTATATATATAATGCTTTTACCTAGCTCTAAGATTTTTGCTCTATTTGCTCTGTGGAAACGTGAAGGGATGCTAATTATTGAATACAGTGCTGCCTTCGACGTTGTCTTGTACCATCTTGAAATATTTAGCAGGAAAGGTCTTTGGATTGATTGTAGTTTTCTTGTTTTTCTTGTGTTGAAGGGGGTACCAGATCACCGCTCCATTCGTTATCGTTTCTTCAATAACTGTTGAAATGAGGAGTTTTTTGAAATGGAGGGTTTATCCTTTACTGTTGGCTTTGTAGTCTTCGGAAATTCTTTGCTATTTATGAAGTATTTAGTTTGAGGGAATCAAGTTGATCAAACCAGCTCATTTTTTGGTTTAATATAAGTCCCAAGAATTTGGTGTTCTTTTCTGCTTTTATTTTTTCATCATTAATTTCGAATTTTGGAATCTTTTGAATTTTTTGCTCAGGTTTGTGGAATAGGATTACACTTCATTTTTTGCTGCTAATTTTAAGTTTTTGTGATTTGCATAAGTTCTCAAAGATTTGAAGTGTTTAAAAATTGAATTGAATTTTTAAGATAAATATTTACGTAATAATAGTAACTATGCACGGCGTAATTAATGTATATGTAATAAATATTCTTTAAAAGCCTCTTCTTACTAGTAATTAAAAAAAACACAGTGCAGCGAGTGATGCCAGCAGGTATTTTAAATTAGCTTTTATTTGTAAATATTTGTTTCCACAAATTGCAGCGCAGTCGGTATAGTGGTTAATGATGCTACTGCCCTACCGATAAGCAGGGCTCGAATCCTGGAGAAATGGATTTTAGTAAGCATACAGTGTATGTGCGGTATGGGGACACTCAAAATACATGGTGAAATCAAAGGTCTCTCAAGAAGTTTGTAGTAGGGAATGAGGGGTAAGAGCCTTCACATCTCGCTCCCTGGGGTGTTCTCTCTGAAATTTCGGGCCGAAGCATAAAAACTGGTCTTAGTTAAGCAAAACCTCAGTCATGTACAATACTACAGAAGTGCTGGCCTAGTATCAACATGCACCTTCCTCCACAAATTTAGGTAAAATTAAAATCTAAGTTGTTCTTTCTATACGCTGGCCAGAAATAAACATTCCGCTTTAAAAATTACTGAAGCAAATATCTTTTAACATTACTAAAAGTATAACACTAGCTTTCCTTAAGTTTTAACCTTCAGGCGTCTTCCATAATTAAAAGCTGCCTATTACGCTATTATTATAGGCAATGGAGAGTGTAATGTTTTGTAAGTATAGCACAATCAGCAAAATAAGCAGCTTGATTCAATTTCATTGCATTCACTTTTCATCTGTATTGTTTCGGAGCCCATTACGTACACTATTTCACTGCAGGTCTTTTTGATTATATTGTTCCAAAGCACTAGGAAATGTCTTTTGACTCATAACAAAATAAAGAAGATTGCTTTCTGGGATAGCTTTTCCTTCTACCCCTCACAAATGAGAAATGATTGTCATGCTGTGTATATTGGCTTTCCTATCTTGTTAATCTTTGGTGCTTAGGACAGCAGTTTCTGTTGAAAGTACTTACGTGAGAAACACATTTTCGGAAAACGATTTGAGCTTTATATTCTGGAATTGTTTCGCATTCACACATTGAATGTGTAGCAGCACCAGTAGTATATTTCCAAGTCTTAGTAAGTAATTAAGATGATGACATAATGATTCCTGTGTTGTTTATCCAAACACGTTACTGTCGAAAGAAGTTATTGTATGAGATAAACAACTCATATGGCATAATTCTGTAAATTTGTTCAAATGAATGTCAGTCGCCCTTTAAATATTTCAACCATTTGTGTCTTTATAGAAAATCTTGTTTGCGTATCTTTTATGACAATAAATAGCAAAAAGAAAGTGTCACTGCTAACAATAATTTGTAGTAGCTCTTCTTTAGCTATTTTACTCACATTTCAAGTCACCGCACCAGTAGTCTAGTGATTAAAACTGCTGAATACTGTTGAGAGAGAACAAGGGCATTGCCATAGGTCATTTAGCATAGGTTAGACGGTTTTCTCAAAGTCCACCACTATCGAGCGGAATAGCGTCCGTTAGGTAAACAATAGATAAGCTGAAACACTATTATTGCAATTATTTCCCGTTGCTCTTCTGACAGTTGTTCCAATATTTCTCGTATTTGTTAGTATGTATTTCTTTAGTTGGATCTATGTGCACGCCTCGTACATGGTGTGTATATATCGGGACATGAATATGATTTTTTCGTAGGTATTTGTTTTCCCAATATTTATCCAATTTTATGTATATGTTTAATAACAAGATGTATGTAAATGATAACGTAAATGCTATGGTATATATATGTTATGATATGTACTAAGTATATGTACATATCTGGTCAATTGCAGTGTACGCTGTGGAACATAAAATCAGTGCTCTAATAGACAGAACCGGACGATACCCGATTTGTTACAAACGGCCTCCGGTTATCCGGACGTCAGGAAACTACAATTCTGTAGCTTACGTATTTACGTGAGCTACAGAGTTGACTGATAAGATTATATACATAATAATATACAAAACAGTAACGTAACTAACAAAAATATACAGTAATATAAACGGGCAAAAAATGCAATAGAATTCCCGTATTAGAGCATAATATGTTAAGTGCATTATATATATATATATATATATATATATATATACCTCTAATAGATTAGTTTCTTTATGATACGTAAAGTGCTAGTAATTATGAGAGAAATGGATACAAAATATGAGATGATACTAATAGTAATAATTCCTAAGGCTATAAATGCGTAGTTGTGTGACAAATGTTATATTTATGTTGAGATCACGAAACTTCGGTTTATATATCCATTAGTCAAATCAGATCAGTTATAAGTCTTATATACTACAGGGATTCTAAGATAATCCATATAAACTGTGTATTAGCACATTATTACTTAGGAAGTTCTGTTATGCTATGAAATAGTTGCTGCTGTAAATTGTCATGCCTAGAGTTATGTAGCGCAAAGCAGCTTTTCTCCGTACTGGGAGAGCACATCCATTATCTTGCAAATTTTCTGTGTTAAGTGATGTTCCTTAATTACTAAGTATCTCCTGAATGCTTAAGGATTCTTGCTGGAAAACTTTATATGCATCACTCCAGTTATTATACAGTTTGATCTTTTTGTGTATGTTTACTTTTGGTAAGTGATAATGCGTGCATCTTCCTTGCTTCAAGGTATTCCAATCTTCTTACGATAGTTGTAGGCTCTATTGTTGTTGACATTTGAGGTGTGAACGTAATAATGTAATGTCTTAGATTTCAGCCTTGTTGTCAGGATTTCAGCTTCAGGCTTTGCGACTTGCCAGTTTATCGGCAATATCATTGCCAATGTCGCTTACATGTGCTTTTGCCCAATGAAAACTGATGTTATGCCGCTGCAAACTTCGTGCGCCTTGCTGTATTTCGGTTATAATTGGTGATGTATGCGTGCTGTTGACGATGGCGTACAGGTGAACGTAAGGACGATGTAAATGCGTAGATAGCGTGTGTTTTTTTGCAGCTATATATTTAAGTTCTTTGGCAGCTGTCAGCATGTTTGAGTGATTTTGCCTCTACTTGGGAAACACTGTTGAGATGTTCTTAAGTTTCGCATTGCCGTGTTTTAGATAGACATCACATTCGATTGTATGTGTTTGGAAAAAGCTCTGCTTTAGAGATATGTGCTGGTTGAGTGGGTACGTGTAAACCTTGGTTTCTAATTTCAGGCTTTAAGTTAATTAAATTTAATTGCAGGATTCGGGTTTATCCATGCTGGCCTTTTGTAGAGGTGTGGATAAAGACTCTCGTCCTTAAAGTTTGCTGTGGGAGCTGAGAGATGTGATTTTCTGGTACATTACTTCCTGATCTCTCGGATATGCAATGGAAGAAGACTTGCCATGACATTTGTTGCGACAATCGTTGTAGACCTATATAACTTGGCGATCGCTGAAGCAAAACGGGAACTGGAGGCGGAACATAGGTTTGATTTTGAGAACTTCAGTAAACTGCGCACTGGGAATTCGATCCGGATTCGGTACTAGACAAACGATCTAGCAGAATGGTTGAGTTCCGATGTTTTCCTTACGTGTAACGTGAATACGAGCTAGTTCCCTTGGAAAGTATTTCACGAAATGACTTTCCCTTGACTTTGGCTGATAGCTTTCATAAGCTTCGCAGTATTTCGTCAACTTAACCTAAACCATAACAAGTCTGCAAAGATGCAATACTGTTTGCTTTCCCATTACATCTTTCAAAGTTTAATGGATATATTTATCATTAAAGTCATTCTGCTCATTTAGTATGCATTCTAACCTTAATCCCGCATCGATCCTTAAGATCACCATTAATGTTTGCACTAGATTGTATTGCAGAACACAAAATAAATCTTGTGCTACAAAAATAAGCCACAACTCGTGCTGAAATAAGTAAGTAGAGCAGTCAAATTTAAATCAAACGTTGGACAGTATTCAAGCACTATACAATTAAATATTACGAGAAAGGGACTCATTATTCTACCGGAATATCAAAATCAAAGTGTCGGTAGCGATAGAAAGCAACGCTGAATAATTACCAATATCAGAGCTGGCAAGAAACTAACAACCGTAGCTCTCACACGAGGCCAGAAACGCACTTTGTCCTATAATCTAAAAACTTCAATTTAAACGCAGGATTTTCATTACCTCTCTGGCGAAGATTACGGAAAGGAGAAGTTGCAGTAAAGACCGAAATCATAATAACTTGTTAATATAAACTTATGAACTTACAAGATATTTTAGTCTACCATTTACTAATATCCAGACCTCAGTTTTTAGCGAAAGTAAGGTCAACTTTATTCATTTTTGTTTTCGTTCCCGCTCATTAATTTGATTACGCACGTATATATGAGAGCTATCAAAAATTTCATAGAACGTAGAAATCACCCATAGTGAACCAAATATCATATTCAACAAATATTTTATTTTTAACATCATACCTTTCCATGGCAAAGGACTTTTCTCCAAGTTTCTGTAGTGCACTTGATCTCTGGGAGGAAAATTACTCTTCTCCTACACAAGTTAGATAGGGAGATATATGCATGACACCTAATGTATTAAACAAATAGGAAGCAGGTAAGGCCTCCAACATCGTTTTGCTATTATTACTCTTATTGTTCATTTTACTTACCAAGCTGCTGTTATGAATCTTAATACACTCACGTTTGTGAAAATTGCAACACCAAGAAGGAATCGTCATAATTGAATGCAATTTAATACACAGTTGAGTGGTAGTGGTACAAATAAATGGTTAAATGTTCAAAGCAAACAAACAAGAACAAGAGATCAGAATCAGTATTTTGTGTGGCCACCACGCGCCGCAATAAGTGCTGCTACACGACGTGGCATGGAGTCAAACAAAGTTTGAATGTCTGACTGAGGAAGAGCATTCCATATCGTTTGTACGCGTACCCAAAGTTCGTCTGCAGACGCAACAGGACGAGGATCACGAGCAAGACGCCGACCAATGACATCCCACACATGTTCAATTGCCGACATATCCGGGGAACACGCAGGCCAAGGAAGAAGCTGTACCTGCTGCGCTGCAAAGAAGGATTTAACAATCCGAGCAGTATGAGGGCGGGCATTGTCCTGTTGAAATACAGCGCCTGGCAAGCTTTGAAGGAAGGGAACAGCTTCGGGCTGTAGAACTTCACGGATATACCGGTTGCTGTTCAGATTGCCCACAATTCGTAGCAATTGAGATCGTCTATGATATGCTATGGCGCCCCAGACCATAACTCCGGGTGTTCGTCCACTGTGGCGTTCGATAATGCACTCCGGAAGGTGGCGTTCACCGGCATAGCGTCTGACACGAATGCGGCCATCATGGTACCACAAATTAAAGCGGGATTCGTCAGAAAACACGACATGCTGCCAATCAGCACGCCAGTCTCTATGCTGATTGGCCCATTGTAGCCGCAGGCGGCGATGGTCGTGCGTTAGGGGGATCCTGTATAAAGGAGTCCGTGCGCGCAGTCCACACTGCAGCAGACGTCTACGAATTGATGAAGCACACAATGAAACACCTGTAGCTATTGACCACAGTGCTGCCAATTGTCTAGAGGAAGCTGTACGGTCCGTCCGCGCCATGCGGACCAGGTGTCTATCATCGCGAGCTGACGTCACATTTCGGGGTCCACTCCCGGATTTCCGAGTTGTCCGACACTCGTCCGTCCACTGCTTCCAAACGCGCATCACTGTGCTGCTGTTACGCTGCACACGAGAGGCTACTGCACGATACGACAATCCAGCTTCACGAAGGCCGATGATTCTCCCTCGTTCAAACTCTGTAAGTTGTTCAAATCTCGCTCTCTTTCGTCGACGAGGCATAAGTACAGATTGAGTTAACGTTTACCACTAGCAGATAACCACCGATAACCATACACGCCTCGCTACAGCCGTCTATTTATTCGGATCCATCAGCCGTTCAGAGGGCGCTGCTCAGCATACGCATGCGCTACGGATTTGCAATTCTAATCATTTGCATATCATGCGCTACTTTGCATTTCCTGAAAATTTCAGCTCACTCGCGTAAGTCCTTCAGGGTGTTGCAATTTTCACAAACGTGAGTGTATTATATAATTGCATTTTCATCCTTTTCGATTTGCGCACCCCCCCCCCAATGTGGATGGCTCAATGTTTAAGCCTGTTGTATATTAGTAGTTCAACCTGGGTGCGAATCCAGGTGCGCGAGTTGAATGCATCATAGTTTCCCCCATGTGTAACTGTGTGACGTGAATACGAGCCGATTTCTTTAGAAGGTTATCCACATAAGTATCTCTTAGATAGATACTCCTCGTGTGCACTGCCATATTCAAACTGCCTAACCTTTTCAAACTGTGTTACTGATTACTGATTTACTGTTACTATTCTGAATTACTGATTTTCTATTCTGAATTTCTTGAAGATACTCCAAAAATTTATACCTCGCACATAATTTCATTTAATAAGAATTTTTATGCATTTGGGGATTATCCTGTGCAAGGAGATAATCTTGCTTCACCATGACAGTGCATGAAGCTCCAGGTATTGCCAGAGGCAAAAATCGCTGTGATCTGTCATTTCCTTACTCACCAGATATGACACCATGAGACCCTTTTTTATGCAGGTGAAATTGGAAATAGAAGTTCTTTATTTTAATTTAGGGAGAATTTAAGCCAAATTGCAGAATTAATTCTAGAACACTTCTAGATAGATTCCAGATGTAATACAAGTTCTACTGCTAGTATATAAAAGCAAAAGAAAACTCCTTTTAGCTGGAAAGCGTCAAGATTTAACTCAGGTAGATTTATATAATTTAATTCAGTTACACTTACACGAGTCTAATAAGAAGAAATAAATTATAATTCGTAAAAAATTACAACTTTTTGTTCCTACACGTCATTAACAAATCCATGCCAAGTGAAAAACTCGTGATTTGTCGCAGTTTCTTTCTCATGTTTCTCTCTTCTTAAATTTATAATGACTCTACGAGCTAACTCTCAAGGATGGAAATAAAAAGAGAATTTCTTCATTAAAAGGAGAATTGATTTGGAAAGAAATGCAATATAGTAATTTTTCACTGCAACTGCAAACGCTGCGTTTATTTTATTTTCAATTTTATATAGTACAATAGACTGATATTTTGCGAAATTTAAAATAGCTTATACAAAGAATTAATATTTAAAATAATATAATAGTAGCTTTCTGAAAGATAGTATCTTGCAGATATATTGATTTAATATTTAAATTGAAGCAAGATGCCAATATTTCACGTCTGAAGTTGAAGATTTTACAGATTATAAATGCGAAGAATACAGCTGTAACGTACAAATCTCGTTTTAAAATAAAAAGTTAATGTATTTAGAAATGGAAGCGTAAAGCAAAGCATAAATAAAATGTGATAGAAACTAAGTAGGAACGGATTAAATTTTCAAGAGAATTAAAGATAAAAAATAAATTAATGAAATGAAGAATACTTTCATCTTAAAGACTTCAGCTTAAGAACATTCCTAGAAACAGTACTTATAAATAGTTTTTATATATTTTAATGTTAATATATCTTTTAAAGAATCTGTATTGAAAAGCTTAGGCTACAAATTTGACATTCTGAGAATTTCAAAGGAATGTTTCTAAGAATTCCAATAAAAATTAATTATAAAAGTACTTTTGAGCATTTATTTCTTTATTACTTCCTTTAGTGTTTATAGCGCTATTACTTTCTTTTTAGATTGAAACCTCATGGACATCTAAAGCAATCCATTTTCTAAAAGCATTAGTCCGCTGAATAAGCTTTTCTTTCTGAAAACGCTAATCTGATTATAAAAGCTATATGCTGGCAATTTAATCAATATATATTTTTAAAAGGAAATTGGAAGTTACTTTTAGGTTATGTAGAGTTCCGAATAGAAAATACTGAATAGAAAATAAAGATGACAATTTAAAATTAAACATAAACTTTAAATTAGCCAATATAATAACGTAACTTTTAATTCCGTTTTACAATTAACTTTATAAATATTAAATCATATAAACTCAGTTTATACTAAGAAATTATTTTTTTTGTTCAAACTTGAACTGAACATTGCTACCCAAACGGGAGAGTGTTTAGTGATTCTGACTATCGTACCTAGGGGTCCGGTTTCAGATCCCGGAGAAGACAAGGATGTTTGTAAATGTATAGTGTCTACGCGGCATAGTGCCCTCAAAGTATGCGGCCAGCCGAAAGTCCTCTCAAGAGGTTCGTAGTAGGGGGAATAGGGGAAAAGTCCCTCGAAATAGTCCCCCGGGGTGCTCTCCTTCAAAATTGGGAACGGAACTGAGCAAAGTCTTATTGTCACCTTTACGATGCTCAAGGTAAAGGTGCCAATGACCCGCGCAATCTTTTCTTTTTGTCATGATGAATTTCAAGAGCTTGCTCTGATTTCAGGCAAGCAAGATTAGTCCCAACAACAACAGCAACAATGAAAAATAATTTATTTCATTAAGTAAAATATTTAATAAAAATAGTAAAAATGTTTTATTCTTTTTATTAATTTATTATCAAAGTAGAATAAAAATTTGAAGCATAATCCTTAGTGTTGTCAAGTAAATGATTTCAAAATTCTATCTGCTCAGTATGTTGTTTACGGAGGGTGCTGCTGAGAAGCCCAGGCTTTGAAACTCTGACAAGTTACAGACATTAGTAATTGTAGTGTTACAAGGATTAGAAGCACTTCAAGTCTGTCAGTCCAAAAGCCCCTTCAGAATATTGATGAAGAAATGAGACAGTTATTCCACTCTCTCGGCTTTCGCAATCAAATCCAAAGAAATCAGATTTTTATCGCTGGTGCTACGTTTGTATGACCAGCGATAGGTACTACATCCTTAGATCCATTGCTTCATCCGTGAAAATTTGCCTTTTAGGACTTGTCATATCTAGGAGTATAATTTCTCACTCAAAACTGATAAATCAAAGAGTGATATTTACTATATTTATTACAGCTTAATAAAGTATACAAGGTTAAACACCCAGATTCATTTTGCTTTTTTATTAAAAACCTTTCTATGCACTACATTTATGTTAGTGATATATGCTAACAAAGAAATTACAAATGCAATTGGGAACAAAAAGGTATAAATGAAGAAGTTATTTAATTGCAAGTGTGAGACATATTTGATCTAGAATAATGTAGGCAAGATAGAAGAATCTACTCTTGTCTTATCAAATCAAATTTTAAGTTTGTGATGATACTTCTGATTTCCTTTGAATAATGTTTACTTAATTCTGACGATAAACTTTCATTTGTAATTTGACAAGTCGTCAATGTAAATTTAAACTATACAAAAACGAAATCTTAGGTTGCTTTATAGAGTCATTAGGAATTTTTTGAAGTAGAAGACATGAAAAATGAACAATGCCCTCGCCCAGACTTGAACCTCGGACCTCTCGAATACGCGCCGAGCGTGCTGACCATTACACCGCTAAAACATGCTAAGATGGCGGGAGAAATGCCTTATATACGCTCCCTTTTAAAGGGCGACTGGTGATTAGGGGACCCAATAACCAAATCCTGTAGTGAAGAATCATCATCCACTACCCTTTTTAGTTAGGGTACCACTAGAGTCATTAGCTATTTTGATACCAAAGACGTGAAAATTGAGCAGTGCCCTCGCCGGGGCTGGAACCTGGACCTCTCGAGTACGCACCGAGTGTTCTGACCATTACACCACAAAGGCATGCTAAGAAGGCGGCAGAAATACGTTACAGTGTTAGGTACTGATTGCTTCAAAATTTGCGTCAAATTGAAGTTTCTTTTCTGCGTAAATTAAATAAATATACCGTTTATCTAACAGTATTTTAAATCGCAGGTCATGAAAATCAGAAAATAATATTTTCTGATCAAACGAATACATGTATGCAAGTTGTTGTAGGTGCTAAGGCAACAAGAATCAGCTTAATGCTCATATATTTATAGGACAAATTTCAAAGAAGTTATAATACCTTCAACTGTAGAAGTGCAAACGAGGAAAGAGAAACCTATACTCAGGCATTAAAAAGACAGAAAGAAAATAACGTTATTGAGACCATTTACTGATAAAAAAAGAGAACACGTATGAAATACTTTTCTTAAAATATGAGGGTATAGAAGGATTAGGATTGAGATCGTTAACTAGAACTGGAAAAATTTGTGATTATGAAACGGCTCTAAAAGTCTTATTCGCCAACGAAAGATGTTTTTCTTTAAAGAATTTTGACTACAGAAAGATATAAAATATGATTAGACGAACAATGTTGGGAAATAGGGGATTTATATGTTTCCTTCTTGCCGCATATTTCTTAGTGCTAAATTTTAAGGCTGTCATAGTTTGACTAACGTAAATTAAACCACACTGGTAAGGAATCCTAAATGTACTTTAGGAGTTCAAATCTAGAATGTGGTCTTTAGCCGTGGAACTGAGAATTTTATTTTATATTATTAGGGAAAATATTTCATGTGGACTTTAAGGAAATTATTTCACAGTTCTTTTCATTTTCATCAGTATAGGGATAAGTGTGGAACCTCACAAAGGACGAAGAAGCCGTGCATAGTGGTATCCCTGACAGGGCTTCCATCATTCCCAAAGTACGCGTCAATGACATCTCCGCTGTGTCAAGTGTGTATCCGATCACGAATGACGACGGTATACTAATAGTTCAGCAGCTTTATTTTCTTTCTTTCATTGTTATCGCCTGAGCTTATGCTTTGGTTCTCTTTCGCCAATTGCACTCTTGAAGCTGAAGAAGTAGATTTTATATTTATACATTCGAAACTAGTCCTGCAAAATTATGAATATTTAGCTGATTCATGCTGCCTGAAGACTGCCAATAATCGCTATTCGGAGTGTTATTTTAATCCAGCTATGTACTCGTATTTAAGTGTTAATCATTATATGTGTGGGGGGGAATACTGATTTCTTAAATAAAAAGAATCATAACTGTGCGTTAAGTAGCACATATAATAAATAAATAAATAAATAAAAATGAAGTAAAATAATAAAACTAATGACACAAAGTAAATTTTAAAAACTCATTTGCTCAAACTGTAGTAGAGGAATATAAATTTCAACACAAACCTTCGAATAGTAGCCATCAAACATGACGTTGAATATGTTTCGTGATTACTGAAATGTTACTGAAATTCGCAGCCAATTTATTTTGATAATGACAATTAGTTTGGCTTCTTAATTTAATTTTAAACATTATTATTTTAATTTATATTTAACTTAATTTTAGGTAGAATTATTTCAGCAAATTACTCCCATGCATTTTAGAACGTATAATTTGAGGAAAAAATGGCAAACTAATGTTCGTTTAGATAAAATATTACCCTTAAGAAATGAAATACGAATTAATGATAAATGTCTTATTTATAGGTAAATATATTATGAAAATATGATATTAAACCAGACATAAAGTTAGAGACATAGAGATCATCTAATAATAGAGAAAAATGCAGGTTGTTTGAAAAATTTTACACCAGTAATCTTCTCTTGAAACATTTATCGCAGATTCGTAATTCCCGTAATTCCAGTTCAAGAAGCAAGTAACGCAGGCTTCTAGTTAGCAATAAAAGTTTTAGGTGACATGTTTTAAATAAAAAATGCAAAGTTTAAATTTTTGTGCGGATTTTCCAGTCATTCGAAAATATAAATTTGGGAAACAGATTCTTAAACGGTAGTTTGAATGCCATCAGAGGGGTAAAAATATAATAAACATGTGTTACGATCCCCATTTGGAGAAATGCTAAAGTTCTAAGAGTTTTATTCATCACGGTGAAAATTTATGCATTCTCTAAAATCGAAGTTTTCTCCATGGCGTAAAAACTTCAGTTTTGATGTGTTTGGCATTTTTTATGAGAATTAATTATTACATTAAAAAACTTCTATTTTCCGAAAGACCTTCAATAGATAAAGAGCAACTTAATGACTGAATATTTGTTAACAGTCAGCCTACATAAAATTTTTCATTTTGTGCGGTTTGATTAAAATATGAAATATACTTGAAACTGCCATTTAAAAACTTAACGTTACTTGATCCATTTTTAAACAGAACGTCGGACGTACACAGAATTATTTGAGAGATAATTATCTATGAAATCATTTTAAAATATTTAAAGTACCTTATATATCACATTCTCTCTTTCAGATTATCACCGTGTTCTGTTTAATCACTAAATTAATCGAGAAGCTGCGACATATAATTCGTCTGTATATATCTAACACAAAAGCCAAATCAGATGTTCTGCTTGTTCCGCTTGAAATTACTTCTGCATTTCATAAAATATTTAAATCAATGTGCCATTTCAAGATAAGGAATTATGGAGCATCGGAAACACCCAGCGATATAGTAACTGGTAGTGCGTTATCATGGGTGGTAAACCTTTGCCGGTGCATAATCTTAAAATCGATTCACTAATAACTGTTCTCGGTGGATTGCCCTGATATTTGTGTAATTTAAATAAAGTTTTAAAATAAGCTGGGCATTGGTTGAGGAAAGCTGGATTTACTTAACTGCACTATTCTGAGTTTTCTTCTGCATTTGTAATCGCGGTAATGTGAAGTAGAAATACATGTGTTTGGATCAGTCTTTAGATATCGTAACTAGAAGCTTGTATACTGCTTAATCAGAAAATATTACATGAAATGAGTTGAAATAATGATATGTTGGTTGGTGATCTCGGCTTACCGTCCTGAAACTGCTCTTTTGTAGCTTACTTTTATTGCTGTGGTACGAGCTGGTGACTGAAACTATATTAGTAGTCGCGGAGTAGCTAAGCCAGAGTGTTAGATTTTAAATTGTTAATAATTTGAGTCGTTGTTGTCAGTTTAGCTCTTTGAAGTGGAAGTCAATTTTGTTAACGCTTTAGTTTTCCTGTAATTTCGAGCTAAAATGGGAATATTATGTAATTAAAAATGTAGTTTTAGTTTTGGTTTTTCTCGGTTTATTGTGACTTTCGCTTCCTAGGTTTTAAAAAGATAATTCGATTGTCAGTCTTAAGGTGTTTAATATGAGTCAAATTGTGCTAAATCTTCCAGTAATATATATATATTAATTAATTATCCGCTCAATAAAATGCTAACGGCGTACATGTGTACATTCAAGACATAAAAATGTTTGAGAAACTTAGTTTATTTAATTTAGACAAATTACGTGAGGTCTATCGGCCTAAGTTTCACTCCACCTTTGCCCGAAATAGCTTTCTTTTTCTCTAAGAATGCAGATGACACACTATGTCCGTCTATGCAGCGTAGAAAAATCAACTATTTGCCAGTTTTTGTAGAAGGCCATGATTACAGAACAAGTAACTGAAGTGTAAAGTAACTAGAAGAGTTAATATATGCGTATTGGAGAATTCAAGCAACGAGAATTAGCGTAATATATGTAAATTTTGCAGGACCAGTTTCGATTGTGTTATTCTAGAACCATTTTCTTCAGCTGCTTAAGTGTAAATGCTGCAGTTCAACCATCGAAACTAGTCCTGCAAAATTTGCAAATATTTCGCTGATTCTTGATGTTTGACTTCTCAATAATCATTATTCGGTGTGTTATTTTAACGTAATGTATGCTTACGTACCTTACGTAGCACAGATTATGTTTGGAAAGGTATATATATATACACATTACAGTAGTCGCAAACTTACAGTATAATGTAAGAGTATATATGTGATAAATATAAAAATAATAATAACTTAATGTGTGATAAATATAATAATAATATAACAATAGTAATTACTTTTTTGTGTAACAGTCTTTTGTTTCCTAACTGGGAAACATGCTACTTTAACGAAGATTAACCATGTTCATTAGCATTCAATATATCCAGCATAGTTCATTACCATTTACTATATAAGAACAGCAAGTTTACACTATACAACAACTTTCACTATATAAGAGCAACTTTACACAATCTCTTTCGTGGCATATATATGTATGTATATATGTAAGCTGTAACAAAATACGATGGTTGCTTTAAAAATAATTGGCGACCTTAAAATTAACTATTCCAGATCTGGTGTTCTTCCCCTAAACTCATATATCCTCTCAAATTCGAGATCCATCTATGTTATAAAACAACTCAAAATTAGCCAATCATGGCTTAGCTATACAATTGCATCTAACTTCGGTATAAATACCGCAAGTTAATTACATCACATCATTCCTTTCCCTAGTTTTCGCCACTACTAAGGCATT
>KK114551.1:231898-242130 GCA_000611955.2 Stegodyphus mimosarum
ATAAGAAGACTTCTAATTTTAAATTTGTTATTCTAATTTGATCCCATAATCCGAAAACAAGATGATTTTTCAATAAATAGTATTCAATACAAAACTAAGGAAAGAATTTAATATAAAATATAAAAACAAGTAAGAATCTTATATATTTTTTGTGTAGAATTATTGCTGATCGCATTGTTTATTTTCACCTTCATTTATTGCTTCAGGTTTATAGCAAATTCCGTATTAAAAGAAATTTCACTGTAGATTTCTACTTTACCTCATTTCATTTTTGTCGTATTCATTATCACTAAGGCTGAATTCAAATGAATTACTTATTAGTTGTACAAAGTAAAGTGCTGCCTTAAGAAATAAGATTTTCTAAAAAGTCAGCTGTCTACTCCAAACTCTTTCAGAACTCTAATTTGTAAGCTGTGAACGTAAGTACTTTTCATATAATTATAAAGTGAAAAACGTCTGTTTTGTTTACTTGTTCTTTTTCTCCCTTTAGGAGGCTGCTCAAACTTACCCACCGGACTCCCTTCAGCCTATTATCTAAATTTCGTGGGCTGCATACATTCCGTGATTGTGGACGGCGAAGCTTTGAAGATCGCAGCTCACGGAGTTGGACAGCCCTGCCAGCGGACGTGACATAAATTGGAGAATCGTTGCGAAACTTGCACTGGTGCTATGACTACGGATCCTGTTACGTAAATAAATAATAACAGCGTACCGACAGGGAGCTAAAATAAAGCCCTCACTATTTATATTCGTTATACATAACAGATTCTAAAACATAAAAATATACAATAGACTGATTGATATATGACTTTACCTGTTCCTAACAAATTGATATTGATGTGATAGGATGAATTAAGCATGGAACTAAAACCTCCAGGTTTATGACAACAGTATGAAATTTATTGTATGTATATGTTTGCATAAATAAGCATCATTTACATTTGTGTGCATGTGCAGAATATTTCCAAAATGATTGCACGAATTAATATTTCTTTAACGACTGGTCCTAATTTCACGGTCTAAGCTTAGAAGATTAAACAAATAAAGTAATATTTTCTAAATATGACTATTATAATCACATTACATATATAAGTAAAAGCGCCTCCAAAACAAAGGACTAACCTCTTTTCCTTACCTCTTTTACTTCTTAGGTACCGCATTTAAAAGAAAACAGATCGACTTGAATAATTTTCTTCGATGAAAATCGTCGGTTTAAACAGTTTATGGAAATTATGCATGTTAGTAAATTTCCGAAACTTTCGAATTTCTGCATTTTCTGTAAAAGAAAATTTTAAGTCTACATTTGTACATTCAAATTTCTCTTACATAAAAACTATCTTATTTAGATGTTCGGATATTTATCTAATAATAAAAAATATAAGTATCTGGATCATCAACGATGATAGCATCGGCAGGTTTTGTTTTTGTGATAGAGAAACTTACCAAATCCCTTACAAACACATATACAAAATAAATTAAATTAAATTATTTTTTAATTAAATGAAAATAAAATTTGAAAAATCAGCTTACTCGCTAATCAGCATATACCCATGTGCCTCTGTATTGGCTGTTTGAAAAAATATCAACACAGTACTCAGTCTCTCTCTATATGTTCCGTGATATTTCAGGCATCATAGATTCACATGTAACGACAATTCGTTTTCGAAGATCTTAGAAGTCTTGCGCAAATGTATTAATTTTGTTCTATAAAGAAACAACTAGGTAGGGAAATCAAATGATGAGTGCCCTCAGAATCACATCTTGGGGCCACTTAACATCAACTTCTTTTCTATTCCAATTCTGTAAAAAATGGTTATACCGAATGTTTTCTAACATCTTTTTTATTACCAATGGCTAGGCAAAAGGTTACAAAGAATAAACAAAGGATTACAAACAATAGAACAAAGAACAAAAAGACCGAAGTCATTGCCTAAGAAACGCTCTTGCCTCCCAGTATCTCGACTCTTTTGTAAGACCACGAAGAGCCCCACATCGAAGCAGGTGGTCCCTGCCCATTTCTTCTCCAGAATTGCAAAGTGGACAAATAGGATCGCTTGAAATGCCTATGTTGGGCAGGTGAGCGGCAATCATGTCCTGTAGACAAACGGAAAGCTGCAACTGCAGTACGTCTTGGATTATCGAGAATAAGAGAAGGACTTATCATTCTCGAACTTTTCAACGCTGTACGAATCTGAAGATCACGTAAGGTATTAGATGTAAATAAACTTTTTAAAAACAGTTTAATCCTCCAATAAGAAACGGCTGTATTTGGATGTTGTTGTAAGTTGGCACCTCGTTTTGCAAGTAAGTCCGCTTGTTCATTGCCCCAAAGGCCACAATGGTCGGGCACCCACTGGAGGACGATTTGTTTTCTAACATTCCGAGAAATATTTTTTCACTCGCAAACAAACGCGCAGTTCGTGCCCTTTAGTAACAAAATCACTTACGGATAATTAGTTTTGATATGTTTCTCTTTCAGCAAAACAAAATTGGGTGACGCTGTCGCTATTAGTTTCAGAAATAAGTGGACGTTCTTTTGATAATTATTTATCCGGACACCTTATATGAATTCGTTATTCGGCCACTTACTTGCTTTAAATATCTTTAATTTAGTACTTCACGTAACTTTCCTCTCGTTCGCAAAAATTTGCTAAACTTTCTTTCTTGTGGTAAAATCTCTTTTTATTACAAAATTTATAAATTTATATAAACCGGCAAAAACTTTAATTGGATTTAATAATTATTGGATACTTACTATCGATGATGATGTGTTTTTATTTTTATTATTTTTTTATTTATTTTACTAATTTGGACGTACACGATCTTTTACTCATTCACTCACACTCAAATTAAGTTTCATACATATCTGTAAATCACGATTTCGGAAAAAAGTGAACTTTAAAAATGTATTAAGTTTAAAGAATTGTATTTTATTTCGATCTTAGATGGATCGATAGCTTTAAGAGCTATTTTATATATACTTGCACACAGTCTTGCACATTATATATATATATATATTTATAATATACGTGCAAACCTTTTCGAAACAACCTGTACATGAGCATGTTAACTCTTTCTAGTTATTTAATATTAGAATAACTTTTGCATAATGTTTTATAAATCACGTGGACTCGAAAGCTGCCAGATCTGTATAGATATATACTCTTTAGTTTCTTTATATCATACTTCACTTGTGCACATGGTATCAAGGAGTAAAAATACTACCTTCTGCTCAAGGAGAAATATTGAGCTTAAAATACACTATAGATGAGATTCACATCACGGTCAAAAGACTTTAATATTTATGTTATGTCGATGTCTCCAGTATTTTTATCTTCAAATGGAAAAAAATGACATGCGCTGTCAGTTCTAGTCGATTGGCTGCAGTATCATTCCATTGAAAAGAAATGTAGGTAAATTGAGTTTTACCTTCCAGATATTTCAAGTGTGCTTCTGGTTGATATTGAAAGACGAGTGAGGAGTTTACACAAAGGGGCAAAGAAACCGCACAAAGGGGCCTTGTATATATACAAGAAAAGAAATTCTTGTTGGACATTGACCTGAATTCTTCGTTTTATAAATGGAAATTAATAATTATGTATAGTTTTAAGCTGATCACATTTTTAAATAAAGTCATTAAAATGTGTGTCTATATTTTATTTCTAAGAAAGGCTTGACATTTGATCAATCTTGTTAAGACATTATGCTAATTGAAGAAATACAGAGACAACTCTTTGCATTATTTAGTGTCTTTATTTTTTCGATATTTTTAATGATATTTTAACGGGTTTATTTAATTCTACTGCAGAATTCTTCTGTTATGTATGTATCTCCATCTTATCAAGAAACTTTAGTTTTTCTGATTTAAAATCAACTAAAAATCAGTTCATCAAAATATTTACCCTTTTATATAGCAACAATATTGACTTCTTTTAATAATGTGACATGTAGATCTTTTGAACTTTTTATATTAACTGTACCTCTTATAATATTTCATTATGAAACTCTGAATAATAAATTGCATACAGAAAAATTCCAGTAATCCAGCACGTTGTGGATATTAGCAATGCCAGATTACCGGACGAAAATAGCATATTGCTGCAAAAATGTGCTTTTTTTTTTCGGGAATGTGAAAAAACTGCATATAACAATTCTTCACATCTATTTAATGACTGGTGATTGTGTCGTGTCCATGGGAAACCAAAATCGATCTCAAGGGACCGTGTGTAGTCAAGATACAGCCAGCTACCTCAGTGATGTTCCTAGAATAGGACCGCTCAGGATCATAACGATATTCTCCAAGAAGAATCAAGGATCAAGGAACTCATAATTGCGAGACAATCAAAAATATGGCCTGGACATAATGCCATTTGATTACAGTTATTGCAGGGACGGTAGGTTCTTGTGCCATCTCTTTCTACCCTCATAGTCGGAAAGTTCTAGATTCTGAGTGAAGTTACAGATATTGTAATGTCTCAATTAGAATTAACCCCCTCAGTGGCTAAGACCCTCGACTAAAAACTCTTCTTCTCAAGTCTTGAAAAGACTTCTACTGTTTCTTCAAATTCTACTATTTTTCTGCCCTTTTTGTATCCAGATTAATACTAAAAGTGGCAGTCGTTTCGCTGTGTTTAGTTGCCTTCCCCCACCCGCTCAAATGACCATCGTTAAGCGGGTCATACTGACTTGTCCTTGTCCTTTTGTCCAGCAAGCTTCCGTTATGACAAGAAAGATTTAATTGAATGTGTACTTGATTTTAGTGGTTATCGCTGTGTTGGCTGCATAGCTAATGAATATGTGTTTAAAATTGATATTGCTTTGCGTTTTTAGTTTTTCTATTTGGAAGATCTTTTATTTCTCCGTGTTTTAATAAAATATTTCGCAAAATCAGCATAAAAACTGTAGTTATTCTTCAAACATAAAATTTATAGAAAACTGCATTTTGAATCGATCATAATTTTGTACCATTACTCATTTGTATTATGTAGCAGAAAGAATAACAGGACTAATAATTAGGCCCAGAGAAAAGGATACGGTTATAAAAAATTTTCTACTTATTACATTTTAAAAATAAAAACGTATGTAAATTATGTACTAAATAAAAACACATTACTTTAGCACACAGTTTAATAAACTACTAATTTTACTTATTTTATCTTTAATTACTTCAATTTTTATTCTAATCAATAACCTTTCCTGAATGACATTAATATGAATACTTTCAAACGGCACTGACTTGAACTATTACCAAATCTATTTGAGATGTATCTAAATTTCAAAAATGCTTCTTTACGTGGTAACTGAAAGGACGATGATTCCAACGAATTTATATGATCGAATAGTAAATTAAATTTTTTCCTATAACATTCAATTTTTGCAAGGTTTCCATTCTTCTTTTTTTCTATCAAAATCTTAATTTCAATGCTCGGCTTTCTAGTCATCGTTATTATAAATACTTTTTTCAGATAAAAATAAAATATTCTTTCTTAAATTGTAAGGTTTATCCTAATTTTATTAACAGTTATTTTAAGTTTATTCTATTCATCTTCTCTACCATTTCTAGTTTCAGTTACAATTTCCTACCAGAATGTAATTTTAGAAACGCAGTTAATGCAAGTGAGTAAAGAGTAGTATTTAACTCGATGTTTCACCGACTTCGAGAGAGAGTCTGAGTTTCTAACAAGTGAGTTTCCTTTTGGCTATGTCTCTCTAAGCTATTGCTACGCTTGGCCATACTTTAGGCCCTTGTTTGGCTTCGCCGACTTAATTAAGAATTAGGGGCCAACTAATTAGAATCTTGATAGCTTCGGCTATATCTTTCAGTTAGCTTCAGTTAAGCTTAGTTAAGTTCAATTTCGTATTCATTTCAGTTCAAGCCCAAGTGGAGGCTTTGCTGTCCACTCCGAGTTATTATTTGATTGTATCATATTTATTCTGCGAAATAAAGGATAGTTAACCCTTCTTAAGTCTTACGTCTCTGTTAATACATTTAAGCGATTATTCGCTTATTAGTGTCGTGGGGTTGAAGGATTGAATACTGAATTAAATAAGTAAAACCCCACATTTGGCGCCCGATCTTGTTCTTAACGAACCATGCCGCGAGTTAGTGAAGCTTTCTCGTTGATCCCTCCTACCTTTCAGTTCCCTCAGCTGCAACCAAACCCAAAGGAGGGATTCGGATTTATCGTGGAAACAATAAGAGCGGCAATGAAGCCAGCAGCAAATGACATTCCTGGAACAGCTGGACTTACGTTTTACGTTATATCCTGTGAACCAGCTGCAGAAAAGTATCATCGCTACGTCGAACTTAAAAGTCAAGCTCTCAGCTGGTACAAGAATATTGCCAAGAGTTTATTGGGGGATCCAGGATCTGAAAAGTACACTTGGGAAAATTTGAAACATTCGCTATTAACAGCATTCCCGGTTGTGAGAGACCGCATCGTCAAATTATTATATGGAGAAAGGTTCGACAAGGAAATCATTGAAGTGATTTTGCCGTGGTTACTTCCGTCAATCCCGGACTTTCTTGAAGTCGGAAATCCGCAAACCCTGGAAAACTTACTTGAACTAGCTGTGAAATTTCAGAGTAGGCGAACGACCGAAAATGCGCGGGCAAACAGTTTTAGGCAGTATTCAAGGTTTCATGCTCAGACGAAACCTCAAGTTCAACTGAAACCGTATCGGCAAGAGGAGAAAGTTAGATAAGAAAAAAACTGGTTAGTCCAAAGCGTGGGGAAATAGAAAAGACCTGGATCAAGGCGGAGAGAAGAAAAGCTCTGCCGGAGACTATATTCATTCACTTGAAATAATAGAAAAACTCGTCAACACAAACATTCATCCGAAGAACCACGTGGATCGAGCTTGAGCGAAACTATCATTCAGGTTTATATCTCTCACAAGTAGAAAACAAATAGCGGCTATCTTCGATAATCAGGATTGGAAAAGAATCTAACAGTTGTCCAGTTCGTCTGTGTACATGTGGATATCTTCACGAAATTCCGCATGGCGTAAAAAATGGTAGCATGAGAGAACAAATATCACAGCATCAGTATGGCGGCAGGAGAAGGAACAGGGCGAAAAACCCCGTCCTTCAACTCCTAACTCCAACTCAAAAGAGGGCTCGAAACTGGTTTAGAAATCCCATCAATGGTAGCCTTGATACGATGACGATTAAAAAGGATGTAGAAATACAGAAAGCAGGTTTACTTGCAATTATGAATGATTTATTCGATTTCAGAACGCTGTATTTCTTCAAGCATCCCAACTAAAATACAAGTACTGCATGAAATGAAGTAGAAATTTTTCAAAATTTAGTTAAATCGCTAGAAATTCTTCTATTTGTTATTCGAGGAATATATAAACGGCACTGCGATACTGCTTGCACGTGCTATTACTTATCTTCGCTGATGGTCTCCGAAGTAGATGTGATATGGTCCGTCAGCTCTTCTTATGCTGGCAGAGTAGGTACTTAAATATTGTTTTTAATCAAGACGCAAGAGAATCATGCCGACGTGCAAAATAGAACAGGCAAATCGACAACCTTGTATTCGGCGTAAATTTTGTAAAATCCCAATCGATTTCGAGGGCACAACTGGTCCCTCTTCATCAGGAGCAAAAAATTCTGCGAATCGAGGAAGCGAATGTCGCGACACAGATAGCACAAATAATTATTTTATTATTAAGAGTAAAAACTACAGAGACCACAGAAAATTAAATAATCGTAACCATTTTTAGCGCAGTACCACAGAATATACAAAAATCGAAATCCCAAAATTATGTATACTCCAAACATATCACAGAAACTAAAAAATAAAATTTTAATCAAAGTTATCTGAGGCAAAAGGGCTTTTATAAGGAATTTTTAGCACATAAATTAAATTTATCTATTTTATGCATTGAGAAAATGTTGCTCAAATTTTGGAGTATAATCCCTCTTTTTGCGTATTTTTTAATTTTTTTTTTATTTTTTTTAAATTTATTACGTACTCCGCCATTAGGCATGATAAGGAAAAGCATGAAAGCCGCATGAAGGAGTTTTTAAGGGGAACTGGCTTGTAGTCACATTATAGTGGGAAAAACCAAGACAACGTCCATGCAATCAGTCTATTCGCCGGGACTCAAGCTGCGGACCGAACTACCAGTTTTCAGCGGTTTTGCCGCCATGGCCCTGGTAGGCATAATTATTCTTTAAATTCGCAGAACCTAAAGAGGAAGTTTTGAGAAATTTAAACGCTGAAATCATAAACAAGCAAACAATAATAGACACTTATTTTATATTACATTAAATTTGAAAAACATAGCTTGTGTGAAAACTCTGACTGCAGTAATACTGAATGTTTTTGCATATGTTCATAAGTTTTGGTAATGTCAACAAGTAGGAGATTGTTTCATTTTAATGGAGATTAACGTGTTTTGAGACATTCATTCTATAGAACAAAATGAAATGTAGTTCTGTCCGTACACGCAACGAAAATTCTGTTTGGGTGGGTGGCACAGTTTGAAATAATCCACGAGAAGGAAATTTGCTCATTATACGTTTTACGATTTTTAACGAAAGAGCATTACCAATGATGTCTAATATTATGAGAATTAGAATCATTATAATTTCAAGCTTTGAAAGAAATTGACATATCTGAAAAAAGATAGCCAAATGTTTGATTGTTTTGAAATAATTTAGTACTTCCGAAAAGGAGATAACAAGACAAGTCGTTACACAATTCTAAACTTGAATAAAGTTTAGAAATAGTTGGGAAGATCTTTATAGGAGTGACACAACATCAAAATGGCACACTGAAAGCACATTCTACTAATGACATAACAGACGGTCTCTGATGATAGTATATAACATTCAGTAATGTTAAATTTTTTAAATCCAGAAATTAAAGTTTACAATTTTTTACTATAGTTTTTTTCTGAAGTGTAAAAATATAAGACATTAAAAGAATGTAGTTGGATATGTTACTGAAATTAAACATTTTAGATTTTATTCCTGAACTCAGAAACTATTCAGTTGCATTATTACTGAAATTATAAAAGCTTTACTAAACACAGTCTAATTAATAATTTAAGTCTAAATAAAAGTAATAAATAATCAAATAAAAGTCTCATTAATAATTAAAAATGCAAATTTTAAAGTTTATTTTTATGATAATTATTTACTATTTTCTTATGCGGCTATTTGCCTAACTCGTCATTTCGTTTTAAGATCTGTCGCAGTTACTATAGAATCATTAAATAAGGTAATAAAGTCTTGTTTATTCCCAAATTATTATCCCTTCATTCTTTTTTTCACAAGATTTAAAAATGATAAATGCATTCAATAAAATTGGGAAGCAAGATGACTTCCAAAAATATCTATTTTTTAAGCAAATTTTTAATCATTTTTTATTAATTTGCTCCATATGCAATTGTAAAAATATGTTGATTATCATGATGCTCAATTTAGCTTAAAATAATGTAACAATAAAGAATCATTTGTTATCAAATTGGCAGTTTAAAAATTTGAGAAATTTTCTTGGTTTCCTAATTTATTATTCCTAATTTATTTATATTTCTAATTTATTATTTTTAATTTTTATCATTTTGCAAAAGTGGGTAAACAAACTTAAATTGTTAAATTCTAAGTTCAGTATGTGAAACCATATCCGTATATGAAATGAAAACACATTAATTTTTTTCTAGATGTAAACATTATATAGATTCAAGTGCTATGCAAAAAAAAACCTGCAATTAAAAATTTCTGTTAACAAAAATATTTAATATTGTTGTGTGCGTACGAGTTCGTTATATATTGAATGTACAAGTCGTTAAAAAGTTAACAAAAATTTATTCTTTCCGCAAAAAATAAATTAAAATGCTGAAATATTTCTTTACAGATCTTCGCACAATATCACAATATCTCAAACGTTTAGCAAAAACTCAGTTCAAAACAGATAAAATAATTCTATCTCACAGCGAAATCGCTAAAATCAATACAGCATTAAGTAAACAAACAGCAGTTCGCTTTTACAGCTACAACTACAACAACAACAACAACTGAGATGAGGTGTTTCAACTCGGCTTTTATAAGCTTTTTAATTATCAGTAGAACAATCACGATTTTTCTAGATTTTTCTGGATGGCAACAGTAATTACGAGATATTTATTTATTAAGCATTAAATGCACGCGCTCTTTTATTTTTATTGTTATTTTTTTTCGACGTAGCTTTCTCTTCAAAAATCGTCTGCGTTGC
>KK114551.1:245119-305965 GCA_000611955.2 Stegodyphus mimosarum
AGACTTTGTATTCATATGGACTTGATCGGCACCAGATCACACAAAGCTCACGTTTATATTTCAAGTTTTCCAATAGTGCAATTTGTGTTTTTCATAAAGTGTGTATAGTGTATAATCATAACGCTGAATTTATTCAGTAAAGACTCAAAAGACAGAGACTTTTGTGCTTGGAAAGGACTTTGTTAAACTTACCTATGAAGCAGTCAACTGCATGGACAGTAAATTAGTGGTGACCCCATCACATGACCTTTATCAGCAGATTTCCAGTACCATTATGTCATGCATTACATGCTTTCCTATGTCTGTACTTACATGTACATGTATAGCTTCGCCAATTTCGGCGCGGCAGTATTGCCTTTGCTTTTATAATCATCGCCTAAGGGCAGAAATTACCAAAAGTACCGGTAAAAGTTGTTTTTGCAACTATAAGCCGTAAGATCAAAGAACCGATTACGATTACGATTACAATTCTAAATAAATAGCCAAATAAATGTGAAATTCGTAACAATATTATTGTTAACAGAAAAGTAAGAAATTTATAAATAATAAGTATTAAATTTTTTTGATTGCAGTTTATTTACATAGCATTTGAATTTACATCATAGTTATTCTTTAAAGCGCTTCATAGCCCTTCAGTTGAATTTTCTGTAGCTTCATATTAGAAGGACATGCTCTGAATTTTGTTTGCTCTTAGAAAATCTGTCATATTTTCTCTACAATTAGTCAAGCCGAAACATTTTTTCAATGTGTAAAGGTTTCTATAAAGGTATCGTTATAAATCTGAGGAGGTGACTATATATTCCCCTATAGAGTTCAACTAAGTATTAATTGATTATTAAAGTATCTGTCTACGCTAATTAGCTGACACAAGAGTTACAATATAAAGCTTCAAATCTGAGAAACCAGCGAAATGCAAAGGTAAGTTTTCAAAGAGGTTACTGAAATTAAAGGGGATCAAATAGAATCTACTTTACTTAGATTAAAGGTCTGGCGAGAATACTCCAAACTCTAGCAAGTTGGATACAAATTACGTCGGCACGTAAGATTCGTGAAACCTGCAGATGAGAACAGATGAAGTATCGCAATGGACAAATAAAATTTTTAATTATCTTTACGAACTGATTCTTTTGAATTAGCTATCAAGCTACTTTAAATAAAGTGAAGAGATCAAATACTGTCTGAGCGTTAATAAGACTTCTTTCTTACAAAATAATAGTATCTTAAAGGAAGAAATCTTCACATTTTTGTATCAGTAGTGTTTTGTACAGCTTTAAATGTACACACTTAACTCTGAACTTTTCTACTTATATGTCGTTAGACCTCGTGTGAAAGACTCCTCATACATGCTGTAATTATGATAATAAAATAATTTAGCTTCAAAACTAAACTTGTATTCTTTAAACTCACTTCAAATATTAACCATACAAACCAGTGTTTCGTAGCTCCTCTAGCTCTGTTCTCTCCGTCTTTTCTCAAGTATTGTAATCCCATCGTGTCGTAATGCTGAAATGTAGTATACTTTTATTGAAGAAATATTTTTCATTTATATGTTAAATTTCGCTATTTAATGGTTGATTAATATTTGAACTACATTTAATTAAATACACATTACAAAACTTTCTTATTGATGCCTCATTGTTTACACAATGCTTAAGTTGAACTTTTCCAGCTCTTTTATACTCTCGTGATTTTAACTAGATTTTTTAGCCGTTCTTTGTTGGTAGCTTTTTGTTACAGTTTGTATCTACCAATATGAGATAGGAAAATCACCATTTCAGACCCGAAATTCTTCCTTTAAGGAATAATCCTACATTCTTTTAATAAATATCGATAGCCTTCAGCTCATATATCTAGGGAGAGTCAAGGTAACAAGCAGTATACTGGCTCAAATGTAAAACAAACCTGAAATTTTAGGCCGACAATTTCAAAACTAGACGGTAACCACTTGCAGATGCAAATTAAAATGCTTGAGCTGTATGGCGAGAGTAGAAAAAGATCGTCGGTTGCCTTAGTGATCTCTTTTAATTTTTGCTGTTCTTTCAGTATTCAAAAAATATGTTTCCATTAATACATTCCGCTTCAAATTTTACTTTATTACATACGTCCTACACTATTCATTGGCCAGTCGTCACTGGAGAACCTAAGCATTTTGTGATTTTCAATTTATTTTATGTGGTGTTATTCAGCAAAATTCGCTCATTTCCGTTTCGCGAGACTAAATTCTACTAGTATTCTTTCAATTTGTGATCAGTTCATATTCTACTGTGATTCTTTTCAACTTGTGGTGAGCTCATTTTCTATCGTGATTCTTTCAACTTGTGTTGAGTTCATAATTTCTTCAATGCAATTCGTGCCTTTAATTGATTTATAGCTCATGATTCATTTAATCCAATTTCGTGCATTTAATTGGCTTATAGTTCATAATTCATTTAATGCAATTTCATGTTCTTGATTGTATTCTACATTCATAATGGAGAGGTTAAAGACTTTACTTAATCAAATAACAGCAATTACATTCTCAATTAACCGTTTAAAGAGCAAAACTCTAGATGAAGTCGTAACGCAAGTAGAATTGATTCTGCAGTAGCAATACAAACAGTGCTGATGAAAGCATCTGATTCGATTGAAATTAAACTTCCTATTTTGTCCTTACCGACATTTTCTGGTGCTATTCATGAATGGCTAATATTTTCCGATCTGATTCAGACAGCTGTAGGAAAAAATGAAAGATTATCCGAGGCTCAGAAGCTACAGTATTTAAAAGGGGATACTGAAAAGATAGTACAGTTGCTTTCTATTGCTGATAGTAATTTCAAAATTACTTGGGAGATCCTTGCAGAGAGGTATTTTCATAAATGTGAGATACTGCCTTCGTTGACAAAAAATTCTTAAATTTGCCCTCTCTAACTTGTGAATCTCATGCTCAGATTCTGAAACTATTTGATTCAAATAAAGAATATTTGAGATTAATAGAATCTTTGGGTGTGAAAATTGAAAACCCAGCAATATTCCCATGTTTATTGTGCAGTGTAAATTAGATCCAGTTACAAGCGGCTGATGGAAGCTGTCCATTACAGATGATAAAATTCCTTCCCTTGGTGAAAGATTGCGATTTCTTTCAAAACATGGTAGATCGTTAATTACTAACAATTCAGATTCAAAAAAGAAGCGAATTGCACTGGTCGCTTCGGGTTTTCAATCACAATGTATTTACTGCCATGGAAGTCATGTATTGACTAAATGTGATGCATTTCGCAAGCTGTCTGTACAAAAAAGAGATACATTTGTAAACTCTAAAAATATTTGCTTCAATAGTTTAATACAATTTCACTTTAAGTCAGTCTGCAGGAGTTCTTACAGATTCGCAAATGTAAGAAAGCTCTTCACGTTATTGCATTTTGACGACACGAATGAAAGTAGCACTAATCCTCCAACAAGGAATACAATTAAGCCAAATAGTTTTTCTGCGGACGCTAAAGTGTTTGCACCTTCCAGTTCTAAACCTACTACTAGTGACTTTAATGCAAATTCTGAAATTATTTAAAATTCCATTACTTCTTGTTGCTCGAATTTGGCCTGTGATACCCACGTGCTACTAAGCACTAATACATGCTACCCTTAACAATTTCTCTATCGATGATCTTCTGAATGGAGCTTCAACAGAGAAAGAAGCTCTAAAGCTAATGCATGAATTCAAGAATCTGATGAAGAGAGATGGATTCAACCTTCGGAAATGGCCTTCTGATGTTCCATCAATATTTAAATAACCACCAAGGGAGGAAAAAAATGATCTGATGCACGTCGATTCAGAAGAAGAAGTTAATGCCCTTATTATTAAATGAAATACAAAAGATGACTGTTTTCCTTTCGCAGCTCCACCAATCGAACACAAACTGACGTTTTCAAAAAGGGAAATTTTGTCAGAAATGTTGCGCGTTTTCGATCCCTTGGGCTTCATATCCCCTTGTATGATATTTAAGAAAATCTGTCTTCAAGAACTGTGGAAAAACAACTTAACTTGGGATCAATCCATCCCAGAAGACATGACAAAGAGATGGATATCATGTCGCAAAGAATTTTCTCTAATCTAAAACTAAAAATACCTAGTTGTGCATTGAAAACACAAAGTGTTGAACCAGAAAGTCATGCATTCTGTGATGCTTCTGAAAAAGCTTATTGTAGAGTGCTTCACGTGAGATGTATTTCAGTGAATTTCGTTTCGTCAAACATTTCTTTACTTACCTCTAAAACAAAGGTTTCACTTCTGAAAACCCAATCTTTGCCACATCTTGAATTACGTTCGGCTTTATTGCTAGCAAATTTGTTGCATGCAGTCTTAAGAGACTTTCCTTCACCAATTAAACGCATCAAATCTTGCACAGATCCAACGGTACCACTGGCATGGCTATCTTCTGAGCCTTATCGCTGGTAGTTACTTGTCGCAAATCGATTGTCCAAGATTCAGACGATGATTCAAGCGAAATGGTATGTTTCAAGAATCGATAAGCCGACGGAACTAGGTTCGAGAGGTATCTTACCTTCTTCAACTAACAAATTGTAAAACATGGTTCAAAGGTCTTGACTGGTTAAGCAACCTATAGATGAAATAGAGAACTTTCTATTTCTACAGACACTTTTTCTTCCTGATCGTTACACAGTATACGATCGTATCGTTACACAGTATACGATGATACAAATTTGATATTCATAATCGAAAAAGACAAAAAGAGAAAAAACACTGTCTAACAAAAATTAAAAACTTTAATACATTAAAAGCATTCGTAATGCATTTGTTTCAGATTCGAAACTGGAGAAAGAATTGAAGATATCCAACAACTGTTTAGCAGTAATAGAGATCATTAGGGCTTTTCAAATTCATCTGATTAAAATAAGTACATTTTTTTTCTTTATGTTGAAGAATAATCTCTAATGAGGCTCTTTAGTGGCATTCCATGATCAATCTCATTTACATATATGCACATGCCATTTGATTGTACGGCCGTTTTTAAGTATTTTTTGAAGCAATGACTATTAAATTAATATTTCTTCTCAATTTGCTTAAATAATGGAATGTTACTCATTGAATTAGAAATAGTCTGAATATAGTTCCCTATTTATTTTGAAGAACATAAGTGCATTTTTGTAGCTTGAACTCTTTAATTTTCAAATTATTTAAGTAAAGTTAAGAAAGTTATTTAAGTAAAGTTAAAAAGTTAAGCGTTTTAAAAATGTTCATCTTTTAACCTTACATTTCTTACATTAATATCACAGAAATTGTTATTTCATTACAAAGTATTATATTTTTACATATCTAAAACAGCAATTAATAATCATTAGGATATGAAATCAATAAATAAATTTTAAAACTCAGTAATGTTTAAAGTTAAAAATGAATATTTTATATTTCTACGCAACTTTAATAGAGAATGATTCACAGACTACAGGCACGCACAAAAATTTTGTACAGGAAATATACACATTCTTCAGAGAGAACAAACAAATCTTGATATTTTTATTTTTTGTAAATAGAAACGTTCAATATGATTTATGACCGTCAATTAGCACACGAGCATCGCAATTATTTTAATGCAGCTAATTAAACTGTAAATTCATTTCCGTAAGATTTTCAGCCATTCTCACATTCTTAATATCAGCAGCATCAATGAAGGTGATAGTCTGCAGCTATTATATATTCTACGACTAAGTGTTTTCAATTAAACAAAGCTGCGCGAAATAATGCATGAGTTGGAAGATCTAATCAACCTATACTTTTTCTTTCAAATTATTCATTTACAGATGATGACATAGATATCACTCTGTAGGAGCTCTTACAAGCACCTAAATCCCTAATATACGCATGCAGAACCTCAACTATACACACACGTGTTGGCAGTTAAATATTTATCTGATTTAAATATGCAGAACTGTGATCATTTATCATGATTCATCATGGAGATGTCAAGCGTAGTCATGTATCTTTCACTGATAGTCAATGGAAGACATAACTTATTCCATCACGTCTGCAGACAGAAGTATATTGAGAATCCATGTTTAAATTGAAGCTTGAAATATTCGTGAATAGAAATTGCACCAAATCGTTTAGACTCTAGTGTGACATAGAAGATGTCATCTAGAGTACGTTATATTGCTTATTCTGGTGCTTTAGGAGGCAATGAGGTCAGATTTGACCTCACTGCCTCCTAAAGCATCAGATCTCGTTGTCTTTGGTGTCGCATAGTGTGCTGCCAGTAGATATAAATAATGGTCTTTGGATTCAATAGCAAAGCTTAAATGACCTGATGGTTTACAGGTAACAAAGATTTTCGATTTGAATTCATCTCTATGTCTTTGAAATTAAAATTTTGGAATAATTAAGTATTTTACAACGTTTGATTATGATTATACAGTCTCCAGCCTGCCAACATCATAACTTTCTTTAAAGCTAAACTTTGTATTTGAATTCTATATGCATTCCACCTCTTTTGTTCGCATTCTTTTTATTTCCATATTCATTTCGTTAATGTAGGTGAAAAGTATACTTTTAACTTTAGTAATTTCAAATTTGCATTCATATTTACGTTAATAGAGTTTATAATCATCAAGTGCGTGTTAAACACACTTTTCGAATTTATTGTTTAATTTTTAATGACAATATGATATTCAATTTTTGTTTCAGAGATTAATGATCATCAGCGTAAGTTATGCATCATTTAAAGGAAGTTATTATTTTGTATTAGGTAATAACTAGTCGTCAGAGTATTATTTAAGGAAAATTACTATTTTTTATTATTAACACATTGCAAAAAAAGAATCAAAATTCGATTCTATTTCTTTGATAACTTAACAATTGCAAGTTGCATATTTTATCCATTTCCTGAAACATAATATTACGCTTAGGCATTACTAGTAGGTTAACTTCGGAAGTACATTTACTTTGCAATAAAAATAACTAATCTTATATTGACAAACATCGTACTGAGTATAAGATTACTAAGTATTATCCTTCTTTTGCAAGAAACTACTAGTGTATTTTGTATGACTATTTCTTAAAATCGCATTTTGAATTTCGTTGAATAAAATACCTTACTTTTTTATTCACATGTCTTTGAAAGACGCCAGATAAATTAAAGTAATGCATGACAATTTCGAAAAGGATTACACTTGTCTTCGTTTAATGGTAAAATTTCTTGCTTTTCAGAAATTTAATACGTTACGGGTGCTTGGATGCTAATGGTATTCTGATTTTATTAGAAAAACTTTTGACCGTCTTACGAATTATTTCTTATTAGCTTTTAGCTTTTAGATCTCTTAGATGTTATCCCAAGATTACTTTTATTGGTCAAAAGTATAATTTATTTAACCAGAATTTCAGTTCAATGTATTCTTCCTAAGTTTCCGAATAAAAATTCTCTAAATAACGCATTGCGTTTTATTTTAGTACTTATTTGTTTTTGCTTATTTTTATGCAGAAATATCGACTGAAATCGAAAGCTGCTTTACTAAGATACATGTAATTCTGAAACATACGATGTTTACATTAACTTATTAAGATTTGCATTTAGGCAAAAGCAACGTGAAATATATACCCTATGTTGTAAATTTTCTGACAACTTAACATTGTACATTTTTTTCAGTTCCAAATGACAGCACTCATAACCTCCGTACGTTTAATAAATAAAGAAGAATGCAAAGATGGCAGAAGCAAATCCACAGCTCTTAAATTCCATCTAAATAAGAACTTAATTAAATATCTGCTGATTCCTGATTAATATCTGCTGATTCAACACGTTTTCTTTAAATAAATATTTAACTACTTGTACTGAAACGTAATTGTAAACTTCAATGCTGTCGCTGTAAAACTACTCCTAATTCTGTATCATTTAAGAAAAGTATTTTTTTTCTTTTCTGTTAACAAAGAAGAAGAGAGTTATTAAAAAAGAAATAAGTCATTTTTCAGACAAGAAAGGCTTTGGTTAAAATTATGAAATGGGAAAAAATAAAAAAAACTATAACAAGCTAATACAATAAGTAAAGTATACAAGAGTACAACAAGTAATACAACAAGTATAATACAACAAGTAAAACTATTTACAAATGTGTATTATTATTTATAAATTATTTATTGTTATCATCAATTTCACTATTTTCACAGAAAGTCAGTTCATTTTCCCTTACACAGTTATTTCATTCACACTTTAAAAAAAGGCAAGTTATTTGCACTTTTATCAGGAAATATCGTAACTTTTAGATGACTACTGGAAGTTTAAATGAATTCAAATGTTTATTATATTAAGTAGCATATATTAAGGTAATTCCCAAATCAGTGACTTCCATAATTTCGGCATGCGTGACAAAAACAGAAGGAACTTTATTCATATTCGAAATTAAAAGTGTCTTAAAATTTGTTTTCTATAAATCTATGGAAAGTCTAGCAGTTATCTGAATTATGTGTCAACATATTTTAAATGAATTGTGTTTGACCATACTAGTAGTTGTACTTTACTCACAGGTGGGAAAAAAAACATTGTTTTTAGGCCGAAGGAGAGTTAGCCTAAGAGGACTATTAGTCTCGAAACGGTTCACTGTAACGGTTCACACGTGTCAGTTCACTATAAACGGAATATCACTATTTATCGCCCTGTATTATATTTAATGAAATTAGATAATGAAGAATCTGCATGAATGTATGCATGTTTTTTGTATTTTGAAAAAAAAAACAGTACCTAGAACCATCAAATTTTAAGTAACGTAGCCTTCCACCCGAATATGAACAACTGGATACCCGAATGTGGAATTTGTTTTACTGTCTATATCATACTTTGTAAAACTTTAAAGAATTTTTTATTAACAAACTTAACGATTTCAAAACGAGCAAAGGCAACACAGCGTAAAAGAAAAAGCATTTTTATCTCCAGCGCGCGAGACTGTGTATTAGAAATTCTCAAGGTATGCTGTTGTTAAATATTTTTAGCCCATAGGGACATTAGCCGAAATGCTCTCGAAAAGTGTATTTGTATGTAAATGAGAAAGCGCCTCTTTGGGGGTAATGTAAAATCTGAAAACTTTCAGATTCTTTTTTTTTCTTTTATTTGATGCGTTAATTGTATTTTATGATTTTGCATCAATAATTACGATAACGAACTTATAATTAAGGCTTATATTTAAAGCTTGGTTCACACATAATGGATACCCCAGGTACAGCCCTCTCTTAAGACACATAATGCTCCCATTTCCTATTTTTCTAAAAGAACAAAAAAAAAAAAAGATTGCAATGGATTACACGATGTTTCTAGCTCCAGCTCAAATACGGGGTCCTAGACATGGACTTTGTGGGCTTAGGCTCTAATCAGGTCTTTCCTGTAATAAAACATTTACTTGAAGTGTTACTTCTGCCTAAATATTATTTTTCGTTTAAATATATATTTCTCAGAAATGATGGTCTGCAATATTTGTAGTGAATAAGCACTAATTTCACAGACAGAGTTTTGATGCATAATAGTAAATTTATTAAATAAATATAAATAAATTCTTGCACCGTACAAATAATCATAAAATTAATATTTCTATTACCAAATTTTGTAAAAAAATGAATCATTGTTCTATCTCCGTTACACATTTTGAATATTTTTCAATGGCAACACTTCTTGTTAGCAGTGCTACAATGTTTTGCTGCTGAAGCTCTAGTAACAGCGGTATAGTGTGCAAATGGTGAAGAGGAAAGACTCAAGTATATTCTCTCTGCCACATCCATAAGGAAAAAGCGTCAAAATTACAGGAACTTAAGAATTAAGATCGCAACATGAAGTCATTACTCAAACCGAGCATGGAAGTGTAATTCTCAGTTTCTCCTCAGACGTTCAATTATGCATTTCTGTTTTCAAGGAATGAATGCTCTGTAATCAGAACAAATTTATTTCTGTTTCATAAAACGCCTTTTGTATAAAATACATTGAAAACTCACTTTTCTGTAGATTACTGATGGCCAGATGTGGCCGCAATGTGCAGTAAGTAAGGATAATTCATATATTAGTTTTATACGCTTTGAGTGGAAACTTAAGTTTTCATTTCATCAGTTTTTGTAAACACTGATGTTCATTGTCATTAAAAGTTATATTATCCTTAATTTTTCATTCGCTCATTGATTGTTTTATAACTACGGTTTTCTATCCTATAACATTTAGTACCTTTAATGCTGCTGATGCATGTTTTTCAGAACTAACTAAAATTTAAAAATGGAAAACAGCCATTTGACTATTAGTCCTTCCACATTTGTGTGAGTTTGTACCATTGTTGTGAAGCTATTGTGAGCAACCTTTTTTTATACTTTCCCGACAGACTATTTTTAAACAAGACTTGCGTATGGTTATGTGACTCTAGAATGCTACCACTATGTGCCAGATTAACATTTTACAAATGTTCGATCATTGTGTATTTTAAGGTTTGACGAAACAATGGAAAAATAATATGTAACAAATTTTTTAGAACTTTTTGTATTTCTTCACATAAAAGATATTGTTGATAACCTAAAATACAAAGAGAAGTAAAGAACATCAAATTATTACCCTGTGTGTGGTATTTCAACACGCAACGAATTTTCTGCTAACTGCCAGCAGAAACCGATGTTAAGAAAACAAAGCAGAATTTAAATAACCTAATTGAAAAAAAACTAGGAAGAATAAACTGAAGAGGAATTCCTTTTAGGAGCTTGCCAACAGATGAGGAGTAAAGAAGCTACAGATAGTTTTGTCACGTATTTGCTTTCGCAGCAGTGGAATGGCTACAAACGACTGAAGACTTCCCTCATGCCTGACAGTGGGGAAAAGAGAGTTTCCTTTGGGAAATTTTCTAGGAATGGTTCCAGTTCCAAGGCTGAAAACTCCTGCTTGATTTCCCGTAATGGCTTTGCTATTTCTCATTGAGAATGATTTGATTTTATACGCTAATTTTAAGAATGATACAGGTAGAAAGTTATTGAATATATTTTCACTTGTGTAAACAAGTAAACAAAATCTGTCAAAGTAAATAAAGGCGAAAATAAATTAGCTTTTTGAAATCTAATTTATTAAGTTAAAAACAAGAATGTATAAACATAAAGTTAACGAAATTAATCTCAAAATTATTTTGAAGTTTGTGAGGCAGTGGTTTTCAAATTTAGCCTGGCAGGAGCTCCGGCGTCTTAAGAGAAGCACAACATAAAAGCTTTTTTATTAATTGAACCAAGACATTTGACTTAACTAAACAAAAAAGAAAGTCAGAAGTAAAAAAAAATATCTATATTTTTCCGTGTAAGTTGTTTCTACTTGACCCTGCATAAAAGTGAAGTCGCCGGTACAGAATATTCTTGCGAACGTGATGCAACAACACTGGACCTTCTCGATCGCTCTATATGTAATCGCGCTACATATGCCTCACGACTGTTTAACCTGAGAACATGTACAAGGCTCAAACCAACTTCTTCACAGCTCATTCCGTAAAACGGAATAGTGAATTCTTCGTATTATTGTTAAGATTAGCTCATCATGTCATTTAATTCAGGTTTGCGTGTACCGACTTTCAGAAGGCGTTTCTTCTCCGTAGTCGAAAATCCACCATTTTCTTTAACATCCAATTTTATGCGATTTATATTTGCTGCAGAAACACCAGCCAAATCAACAGCAAAAGTAAAATTTCGTAAGCGGATTTGTTAGCAAGAAGCTCCCGTAATTTGACTACCACATTCATAGCGATAGTCTACGATAATCTTAGGGAAACTGCATCGGATTTTCAAAGCTTTGTAAGGCTTTGAAATTATGCGCATATGTCAGAGATGAAGCAGACGCCATCACAACTGTTTTCTTCTCCTCCTAGTCAGTGAATTAATGAAATCTTAATTGCTTTTCTCATCGAAAGCGGGTTGGGTTCGGATGTTGATAGAATTTATAGCTTCCACAGTAATGCCTAAAAAGAGGATGTCTTCCTTTTGGTCATCAAATGATTGACATGTATTAACATATTTTTAAATAAAAAGCTAGATGCAACGTAATCTACCGCTTCACGCCTCAACAATATTTATATTTCGTAGCTTAATTTTTAAAATACGACATCTCGAAATGGTATAATTATATCCTACGTTAGCGCATGCATTTTAAACTGTATCCACTATACTCAATTTAAGTTCACCAGTAGAATAGATTCGATGTTATATATATCGAAGGTATACAGACTCTTCGCGACAGACTTGGATCATTCTGGAAGATATTATGGAAAGCATATGAGCAAGCATTGCCGGCTCGATTTAGTCAGCCGGTTTATAATCTAAGTCTAGTGAAATTAAAGCTCAGCGATTCGTATAAATAAATAGTGATATAAAGTTGTTCGTGGAATACAATTAGTTTCTTTTTTGTTGTCTTTGATAAATAATTTTGTGATTTTTTGTTCATGTATCTTTAGTAAAAAGTATATCTTCAACCAGTGACGCGACTGTTAAGAAGCGAAAATATCGTAAATATCATGACGGTTATTTAGAGTTTGGTTTTACGTCAATGCAAATTAATGGTGAAGAGAGATTTCAACGTGTATTGTGTATGAAAGTTTTGGCAGAGGAGTGTAGGCTTCCGAAAAGAAATCCGAAAAGAAACTAATCACCACAGCATGATTAGCAAACATCGCAATATTTTTGGAAATTAAAAGAACTTAAATAGCAAAAAATACATTTTTAAGACTGCATCAATACCAAACAACGCTTTACTAGTATCTTACAAAGTGGATAACAGAATCGTAAAAAGCCTCATATCATCGCAGAAGAATATTTCATTTGGCTGCTATAGATAGGGTTGGTGGTGAGTTGTATGCTGTAAATATGGTTGGTGGTGTGTAAGGTTGGTGTTGTTGGTGGTAGTTGGCTATAGATATGATTGTTGAGTTTGCTGGAAAGTTGCTTCTGAAAGTGCCTTTGTCCAATAACAAAATTAATCGGAGAAAACAACATATGGCGGAAGATTTCAACGATCTGTTAATTGAAAAGAATAAAAGGGGCGGAATTTGAACTGCAGCTAGGTGAGGTTACGGATATTAACAATGATGCTCATTTGAATATGGATGTACGTTTTGTAAATGCTGAGAAAATATTAAAGAAAACCTTTTGTTTGTAAAAACACAACTGTACGAGCGAAGACTAGGACTTGTTTAAGATTCTTGACCCATTCATATCAGAAAATAAATTGGATTGGCTTAAGTGCATTGGTATCTGTGCTGATGAAACTTGCTCCATGTCTCACTGGCATGGAAGATTACACGCGCATAATCGAAGAAAATCAATAAACGCGCTCTAGACCATTGCATTAGTTCTAGCGTCAAAGTATCTGAGTCCTGTACTGAATCAGGTTTTAGAATGTGTGTTGAATGTGGTAAGTTTTATAAAATTCCATCCATTGAAAGCATGGTTTTTTAAACTGCTGTGTGAGGACAAGGAAGCCGAATACTCGTCTTTGTTGTACTATAGCGGTGCACGATGACTGTCTCATGATAATGCTATATCATGTACCGTTGAATAGCGGCAAGAAAGTTTTATTTTTCTTAAAGAAAAAGGATACAAGATGCAGACGATATTGCTGACTCAGAATTCTTAATAAAATTGACGTATTTATGCGTCATGTTTGAAAGCTGAATTTCTGTAATATCTCTCTGTAGGGGGAAACATGCAAGGGAAAAAATATCAGCTTTTATAAAAAAAAATTCAAAGTATGGAGAAAGCAATTATATAAAAATTTAGACAAGGATTTTTTTTAATATTGCAGCAATTTTTGAAGTCAACCGAAACTGATCACACTCAGTATATAAAAGCCATGTTTGAAGAGTACTTATCAAAGCTAATTATCTGATTTCAGCATGGATTCAATATCTATTTAACAGCAGTACTTCGTCTGAATTCATTTCTGAAGACGAAAAGAATCTTGTCGAGTTATCTTGTGACAACAGTATGAAAGCAAAATTTTGCAACATAGAACTGACAGAATTTTGAATTTCAGTAAATGATAAATATTCGCACCTAAGTGATAAGACTCAGAGGATATTAATTTCCATTTTCGATGTAATATTCGTGCGAGGCTGAGTTTTCGGCTCTCGCTGAAATATAAAGCAAGTATAGAACAAAAAACAACGTGGAAAAGGAAAATGAGAGTGGCCAAATCTATTATAATTCCACGATTTGAGAAATGAAATTATTTGAAGGCCCAACCAACACATTAATTATTTATTAATGCTATTATTTTTATCTCTTACTTACGGTTAGTCATGCTTAGAATAGAGTGCCAGGGAAAAGTTTTAATTGTGAAAAGGCTTAGCTTTCGGAAACGTTTGGAGAGCATTGTTGTGAGGCTTTTTCTTCCTCCTTACCGTGTGCTTTCATGGAGTAACTGGAAGCATATCCGACTAGGAGCAGGAGATCCGGAGTTCAAATTCTGGCGAAGGCAGTGCTCATTTTTCACCCCTCTTGCTTCGATAAACCTAATAACTCTATAATTATTTTTAGATCGCGTATTTCGCAATCTGTCTGCTGTTTGCGACCAAAATACGGCTGTTTGAGAGAAACCTCTATTGCAAGCCTCGAGCGATATGAAATAAATGCACAGCTGCGTCTTGAATAATGCGTCTTAATTCTTTTATCTCAATGGTGCATTAATTTACCATTAAACATATTGAAAATTTTTGTTCTACCATTTCGCTTTGCTATTTTAAATGTTCATTATAAGCATAAAGTTTTGTGTTGTGTGCCTTTAATATCTATGGTGAATAATTCTTAAACTAGTAGCTATATCTTAATTTGATCAACTCTTCATTTCTCATGAAATGGGAATAGAAGAAATAAAAAAAATAAGTTAGTACAGCTGTAGTTAATTAATTTAGCATTAATTATAGTTAATTACAGTTAATTTATATTTAAAATGTTTAATATAATTTTTCCGTTCCTTAAAAAAGAGTACACACCATGAAGGAAGAAAAAACAAAACAAACAAAAAATGGTCTAAAATGTAGATGATAAAATATGCAGATGGTAATTCTTCAGAAGCTTTTTAACTCAACATACGTACTGTTCGGTTCAAAATTTAATAATGCGTCAAATTATCATTAAATGAAATTGATTATATGTGATATCAGTCTTTATATTGCTTAAAATGAAGATTCACCTCGAAACAAGAAAAGAATAATACAATTAGAGAAGAGAATTTGAAAATGTTTTTGAATAATCGGAGAATTCTAGAAAACTGAGATTTGTTGAGAAGGAAAGTAATTATTCTCATTTTAGAAGGAATTTAATTAAACATCCATTCGCTTTCTTTTGCAGCTGTTCTGTTATAAGGCTACTGCAATTACATTTGCTTTTAATTAAGCAGAACAGTAAATAACTGAGTAAAATAAAAGCTTGTTATACATGGAACATTTTGTGATTACTTTTAAAGGTAAAGATATCATTTGTTTATAATTAAATAAAAGAATTCTTAATTATTTCTTTTACTTTTCTGATAATTAAGGGAATGGCTTCAGTGGAACTGAAAATGCATGCTTTAAATCCTTAAATTTTATTCAATATTTTCTGCAGAGAAACATGTTTAAAGTTGACAACAAGTACATGTAAGCATTAGGAATAATTAAGACACAAAAAGCAGACCAATGAAAAGAAGGCATATTCAAAAGTTATTCTTCAAAACTTAAAGAATTCGCAAAGCGTGTGACCTCTCGAAGAAGCTTTTGTTACTATCAATTAGCGAATTTTAAGTTCTGATGAAATAGAAAGAAAGTATTGCCATTTGAGAAATAGAAAGTATTGCCATTAAAGATAGAAAGTATTGCCATTAAATAGTTAAGTCTTTTCTTTATTAAATAAATCAGAAACTAATCTTTAGATTACAAGGCTTATTCTGTTAAAACATTAAACTGAAATCTTCATATAAAGAACCAGCTGAAGTTTCTTTCTAATGTTATGATTTTTATTTATGTTTTCGATTTCTTAAATGTCGTTTTTTCATATTTTAAAATTTTAGCAGTCAGTTCTTCAAAATGTTAGACGGCTGTCTGAAATTTTGAAGTGAAAATTCTTTATTTACTTTTGCTTTTAATTTGATTTCATTATTTTTATAACATTTAGATTACTTATTTTAATATAATTAGAATATTTTAATTTAATTTTCTTATAGTCTGTTAAATAGAGCCATTGGTTTCATATATAACATATTCTCAATGTTTGATTACTCATTTGTCCACTTAAATGAATGGGGTACTCATTTGTTTTGAAATGAACAATAACTGAATGAATTATATGGTGATTTTTCTCATGATAATGGATGAATATGGTGACTGTTTTAAAATGCATAATAACTTAAAGAACAGTATGATGAATGTTCTGATGATAATTGACGAATATGGTGATTGTTTTGAAATGAATAATAATTGCATGATCAGAATGACTTTATTTAAAAGGACAAAATTTAAAAACGATGTAGAATAATATTATACACCACCTAACTTAGGATAGAGATTAGCGACGCTGACTGCTGTATTGAAAGGCCCTGGAACCCGGAGAACCTTCAAACCCGGAGAATGCATGGATGTTTGTAAATGTATAGTATCTTTGCGCCATTGGGGCACTCTAAATACGCCGTGAGCCGAAAGTTCTCTCGAGAGATTGTTGATAGGGGAAGAGGCGTGGGAGATCCTCTGACTCTTCCCCCCGGGGGTGTTCTACGTCAAAATTGGGAACGGAACTGAGCGAAGCCATACTGTCACCTGTGTGGTGCTAAAGACGCTTGCCAACGATAGGCGCAGTCTTGCACTCATTGCCAAGATGAATTTCGTGGACTTGTTCTATGTCAAACAAGTGAGATAAGTCATAACAACTAAAACATAATATTATGGATTGCAACTTATTATTGGATTATCGCATCAATAGTTTACTAATGAGACTAATTCCCAATTTATTTCTGAAATGTTATTTTTAAGCAAAGATTCAAAGCAACTTTATAATTATTTCAAGAATTCAGATCCCTTGAAATAACCTTTAGCTGAACAATAGCTTCTGAACTTGATTACCTGGTAGCTGCAAGCAATTGATAACGATAAACAACACGCTCGAGATAAACTTTTAACAGATAGATGTTTTCGTGGAGAAATTTCAATTTTCATTTCCATTGAAGGAATTCAGAAGCATATTTTATAAAATAAAAATGAGTTAACAATTTAATAATTCCTCGAAATAATTATGACTGAGACAACGCGTGAAAACTTCATATGTACTTTTATTGTCATTGGCGTACTTCTCTTATCTATTACTATTTTCCAAGATAACGATTACATGAAACCGCAGACAACAGTAAAATTTAAATATAACGAGATATTTATATAACAAAGTTTAATTGACAAATTACTCATTACCAGCTTTATGTAATATTAAGAAACTGAAACGTGAGACATAATCTTCTTTATATAAAATAATAATACATTGCATGGATTGCATTGCATGGATATGTACACAATACTTTAATTTTCGCATTCGGAGGCATGGAATATACGGTTCTAACAATTCAGCTTAAATCTTAAAAAACAAGAGAATATTGAACAAATACAACATTTACATTGCATAGTGTCGTATAAAACTCCAAATGGTACAAAAAAGTAAAAAAATCTTTCTTTTTTAACCAATGTTCTGCGTAATAAAAAATAAGGTGTCGATTGAAATCTAGCAAATATAGTGCATTTGGGCTTATGCTTGGAATTATTGTTGAAAGACGGTATTGAGTTGTCATACATTCAGTATGCTGCAAACCATTCTTGCTTGTAACAAGTATTTTTTATAAACCTCAGATAACTTAAACGACAGATACCGGATACTACGCACGACTCTGCATACCGTGTTTACTCGCGTAATAATCGCCCTCGTATAATATACGCAACCGCGTTATTTTGAAGTAGAAAAATACTCAAAATATTTTCCCCGCATAAATGTTGCAGTCGTGTATTTGACGTTCATCTAGAAAATTATCAGCTGTACTCTTTCCAGAACTAGTACTAGATTGATAAATAAATTCATCTGTTCTGTCAATCTCATTCACATTCTCAATAGTCACTCCATAGCGAGATACGGAATTGCCTGCTTTCCCTGGAAAGATGAGAGAGCTCCCTGGGGCAGGATTTATTAGTCCCCCCTCATTTTATAAGCTTTAAACTCGTTCTTCGTTAAAGAAAGTACGCACGTGCTCTAAATTTACTGGGCATTACGTTTCTAAAGTTACAGAAAAAGCACTTTTGCCGATATTTTGTTTTGCGGTGAATTTCGTGGTGGAGTGTTTTTTTTTCCTTGAATATGGAGAACGTTTAGAAAGAATAATAGTTATACAGCGGTATTTAAACTGAAGATTATTGAATATGGCGAAGAGGATGGAAACAGAGCTGCTAAAATAGAATGGAATGTAAGTAAAAAATTAATAAGAGACTGGAGAAAATCCAAACAGTCGGTACAAAAAACAAATGTAAATACAGAGGCCAAAAGCACGGAATTTTCCCAACGATAGAAAATGAATTTCTTATGTTCGTGCATTACGAAATGATGGATATGAGGTACCTTCAACGTTTTGGACGAAAGCGAAGTTGACATTTGATGGAATAATGGAGGTTTATCAGATACCATTTCACATTACAACAGTGTTACTTATACCTTCAGTGAAAGTGATTTATTATGAATTACGCGTTCTGTTACTAGATTTTTTGTCAAAATTTTCACAAAGATATTTGTGAATTTTATGGCTACAAAAATATTACCATTAAAAGAAAAATACCTCTTTCTGTGTGCAACTGACGAAAAGACTATTTATTAAACAGCGCATAATCCGGAAACATTTAGTAAGATACTAATTTTATGGTAATGTATTATTATACCAATAATATTTTAGCATTTTAGAATGTAGAATATTGAGTAGTAGATTTCCCCGTATAATATTTATCCCTAGAATTTCACAATGAAACATTGACAAAAAAAATGCTATTACGCAAGTAAACACGGTATATGATTTTTAAATATAGATGAATAAAAATGTAAATTTCAAATTTCAAATTTCGCTTTCTTCAAATATTTCGTATTGCAAAACAATTTCTGAACATTATTAAACATTTACAAGAATATATATACATATATATATTCTGCTATTCATCCATTTAAGGTAGTTTTATGAAGAACTGTGTTTTCCACTTCAGATATAAAGAATAATAACTAAATTTATACCCAGCTGGAATTTTGTTGCTCCTTCCACTAATGTTGAAATGTTTCATTTGTTTAAATTTCGAGATATGATTCCGAAAAACCAGATTCCTTGTTGAAGCCCTATTCTTGAGATTTAAATCCAGCCAATTTGCATTTGCAGTTTTCACAAATGTTCACATATTTTTCTTAGAGCTGTGAGAAAACGTTAATGCGGTTTCACATTTTCCCAGATGTATACTGAATATCTTTTCCCTGTCTTAATACATTTCTTCTTATGTTAACATTTTTGTTGCATTTACACCTTAAGAAATATCTCTCTTTTTTGTATTGCTTTCAGATTTATCCAGGCAATGTAAATGAACGCGAAGAAGTAACTGAGTTTTTTAATGAAAAGTATAAGTTTAATTAAAAGTTTTTTTAATGAATGTGAATATTAACCATATTCACTTTTAATTAAAAGTTTTTTAATGAAAGTGAATATTAATCATACTCTTATTATTTATTTTCACAGTGAAATGTCAAAGCTTTGAAAGTCCTTAGTTTGGTTTAGCTGATTGATATATTAAGCACTAAAGGGTTATCTGCCTGAGAGGAGAAATGCCTTTGTAAGGATTTTCTAAAGGAACCTGCCTTGTATCCACCATACATACGGCGCGCCGCCTAGACGGTTTAGGGGTTAGGGGAGCCTATTGCTGTACCGAAGGGCCCAGTTTCTAATCCCGGAGAAAGCATGAATATTTGTTAATGTATAATGTCTTTGTGGCATGGGGACACCTTAAACATAAGGTGAGTAAAAAGTCTTCTCGAGAGGTTGCTGCTACGGAAGAGGGGTGAGAAATCCTTGGACCCATCTTTACAGTGCTGTCCATTAAAATTGGGGGGGGGGGGAGGAACTCAGCGAAGTCGTACTGCCACTTGTGCTGTGCTCAAGGCTCTTGCAAAAGACAGGCGCAGTCTTGCACTCGTTGCCACGATGAATTTCGTAGACTTGTTCTTATGTTACTATCAGACAAGTGAGATAAGTCACAACAACATACACATGGCACGAACCACAGAAACGTCCATAAAATGAGCCCGTTCTCCGGGATTTGAACCCAGTTGGAAATATCAGTATTCAGGACTTAACCCGTCGGCCGCTGATGAGACTTCAAAGTCTTTATATTAGTGAAGACAAATTTTATAAACTTACTTCTGTAGTGTAAGGTTATTATTATTTTGAATAACCAGTTACTTTATTATTTAGATCTTTACTCTCACATCTCGTTCCGTTTTCCTACAAGAATACAGATTATTTCCAGGGTATTTAAGGTGATGTTTTCGGACTGTAAGACAGAGCGTGTTTCTGCCTCTAGAGGTCACGTTACTAGGTTTTCGCTAGCTCAAGTAAGATTTGTTTCACAAGTGAGTAGTTTTGTACCAACTTCGCATTAAATCATTTGTGTAGCTTTGGCTACTAAGCTTAGTTTTAAATTTGAATTTGCTGTTACTTTCAGTTACATCGCCACAAGTGGTTGGCTGATTTGCAAGCACAAGCCGTGTATTTTTGACCTATTCTGAATGAATAAAAAGATTTCTTGAGGCTTCGTAGTTCTTATCAGATAAAGCGATACTTCGCTTTAAGTTTATTGGAAGTATGGACTTATTTTATGCTATAAAAGAATTTATGCTATCAAAGAATACTAAACTCTACACATGTTCATTTCACATAAAATACGCTCGTAAACGTTAATTACAAGATTATTTTCTTGACTTTTGATCCTAAATATGCATTTCGCATTCAATTACTTTTTTAAATACAGTACAGAATTTTAAGAAAACATTTTTTCTCCTGAAGAAGGGAGATTCTGTAAATTTGTACTTTTCTTAAAACTGTGGTTTTAATCTATGATGTTAAATATTTTTCATTTAAATTATTTTACATAACACAACTACTTTGTGAACATATACTAGCACTATCTGTCAATCCTGCTTATGAATATATTGCTCTTTTCTTCATTCCCAGTGCAAAAATGTAAACATAGCTCCAGATGTCGGCCTCGCCAAACTTGTTCTTGCTTGGGTAAGTGATTACTACCGAATATTTTTAAAATATTAAATACTTTGAAAGACGTATAGCACAGATAATTGATATAAAGTAAAATGATTTATTAAAAAACAATAATTTATTAAAAAATCAGCATTTTTGCTTTACTGTTCAATATGAAAGTTATAAATAAATTAAAATTAAATGTAAACTTAAGCGCAACTTACTTAAATGTTAAATATGGTGATTTTTTCTCGACAAGATTACATTATTAAGCAACTTCACAAGGATACTAAATTATTCGCACACTATGATAAAAAGTGCAGTTACGCTAATTAAGGGCTACTTTAATTTTAAGCACGTTATAGTCTCATTTATTCCAGATAAACCTGCATACAGATTGAGTCTAATAAATTAACTAATGGGACTTAACATAGCTAGTTAAATTAATTAAAATATTTACCATTTAGACGCTATGAATGAAAACTTAATTTTGGAGCATAATATATTTAATGAATAAACTGCATGTGTTGGACTCGTTAAATGCGGTCGAGTTTTAACCAGACAATAATTTTATTTTTCGAATATAATTTTAATTTTAAACGGAAATACCTTTAGAGTGTTCTGTCTGGCAATTAGTAACTTAGTTAACTACGCTATGGTTAAAGAAATTTAAGTGAGGTTTTATCAATGCAATAACCAAAAGGCAAATAATATTATGTCCGAAGCTTGTTATAGTAGAACACAATTTTTGGAATAGCGTGGCTATTCGAATAGTAGAAATGACAAAAAAAGTGGCGACATTCAGAATTAACAATGTTCAGATACATATTTCCTATCTTTGCTAAAAGCCACTGCGAATATGCATGAAGTGAAATTGAACTATCAAAATTAAACCTTCACAAAATTCGCTTCTTACTTGATAAGATACGGGGTGTCTATAATTAAAGAACCCTATTTCAAAGCTGCCTACAAGCCAAAACATTGATTAGAAAATTGTGAAATTTTGTGGAGAGATAATGAAGAGATGAGAATTTCTTCCAGGGACAAAAAAAAATAGTTACAAATAACGTCGCCAGAGGGCATTATTATATTGCTACCATCTGAAATCGTAAGATGGTATGTTCAACAGTTCACCGAAAGGTGTTTTTGGAACTGTTCAGCACGTGGCGTGAAATTCTGGCTTTAAGATCTGGTAAAGTTCTTCGATTGTCACGACTTACGAGATGTTTCAAATGTCCTCAAATCCAAAATCGGATGGATTGATGTCTAGGGATAGGGAAGAAGCTTTATGAATTAGAAACATTTTGAAACCATCTGCAGTTCTTCATGACTGCCTTCTTTAAATCAATCATGAATGTATTCAATTAGCTTTAATTTCAATTACCTTATATCCCACTAGATGTATGCGATTTTTAACTTGAAAAAATAAAAATTTTTTAATTGCAACTAAATCGTTAATCTTGTATTTATAATGTTGACATCTTTGAAGATTATAAAATTTCTTATTCTATTCCCAATATTCATTCTAAATATTTATTATTTTACTTCTTTATAAATTTGGAACTAGCTTTAAGCTCTGAATATGAAAGCTTGGTCAATTTTACAGGAAGGATAGTCAGAAAAAACAGAATTGTTTTATTAATTACGAAACATATTAGGGAGTGTCTTCTTGCAACTGTTATACTTCACAAAAAATTATTGTAAAATTTGCTGGAAATCTTTTCTGTTAGCATTTTTAAATCAGCCATTAAGAAATATTAAGAAATAAAACAATTAGTCCCAAACATCTGATTTTAGTCTAAGAAATAAGAAATAACCTCACAGCATTAGATTAGCAGCAGGTTATTTGGAAATTGCGGCACACATCAAATCGTTTTGCAATCCAATGTTAGAAAACAAATAATGCAAATTTGATGGCATTTCATCATCTTTATGTAAGCGGCAGTGAGAAGTATAGAACTTATGTAAGCGGTAATCATTTTCGTCGGATGCGTTCGGTTAGAGACTTCAAAATTATTTTGCAATATACACTCACGTTTGTGAAAATTGCAACACCCTGAAGGACTTACGCGAGTGAGCTGAAATTTTCAGGAAATGCAAAGTAGCGCATGATATGCAAATGATTAGAATTGCAAATCCGTAGCGCATGCGTATCCTGAGCAGCGCCCTCTGAACGGCTGATGGATCCGAATAAATAGACGGCTGTAGCGAGGCGTGTATGGTTATCGGTGGTTATCTGCTAGTGGTAAACGTTAACTCAATCTGTACTTATGCCTCGTCGACGAAAGAGAGCGAGATTTGAACAACTTACAGAGTTTGAACGAGGGAGAATCATCGGCCTTCGTGAAGCTGGATTGTCGTATCGTGCAGTAGCCTCTCGTGTGCAGCGTAACAGCAGCACAGTGATGCGCGTTTGGAAGCAGTGGACGGACGAGTGTCGGACAACTCGGAAATCCGGGAGTGGACCCCGAAATGTGACGTCAGCTCGCGATGATAGACACCTGGTCCGCATGGCGCGGACGGACCGTACAGCTTCCTCTAGACAATTGGCAGCACTGTGGTCAATAGCTACAGGTGTTTCATTGTGTGCTTCATCAATTCGTAGACGTCTGCTGCAGTGTGGACTGCGCGCACGGACTCCTTTATACAGGATCCCCCTAACGCACGACCATCGCCGCCTGCGGCTACAATGGGCCAATCAGCATAGAGACTGGCGTGCTGATTGGCAGCATGTCGTGTTTTCTGACGAATCCCGCTTTAATTTGTGGTACCATGATGGCCGCATTCGTGTCAGACGCTATGCCGGTGAACGCCACCTTCCGGAGTGCATTATCGAACGCCACAGTGGACGAACACCCGGAGTTATGGTCTGGGGCGCCATAGCATATCATAGACGATCTCAATTGCTACGAATTGTGGGCAATCTGAACAGCAACCGGTATATCCGTGAAGTTCTACAGCCCGAAGCTGTTCCCTTCCTTCAAAGCTTGCCAGGCGCTGTATTTCAACAGGACAATGCCCGCCCTCATACTGCTCGGATTGTTAAATCCTTCTTTGCAGCGCAGCAGGTACAGCTTCTTCCTTGGCCTGCGTGTTCCCCGGATATGTCGCCAATTGAACATGTGTGGGATGTCATTGGTCGGCGTCTTGTTCGTGATCCTCGTCCTGTTGCGTCTGCAGACGAACTTTGGGTACGCGTACAAACGATATGGAATGCTCTTCCTCAGTCAGACATTCAAACTTTGTTTGACTCCATGCCACGTCGTGTAGCAGCACTTATTGCGGCGCGTGGTGGCCACACAAAATACTGATTCTGATCTCTTGTTCTCGTTTGTTTGCTTTGAGCATTTAATCATTTATTTGTACCACTACCACTCAACTGTGTATTAAATTGCATTCAATTATGACGATTCCTTCTTGGTGTTGCAATTTTCACAAACGTGAGTGTAATTCAGTAACAGTTTCGTTCTCCGGCATATAATAAGGCGTTTCACGATAATCAAAGAAAGAAATAACCATTACTTTTCCCACTTGCTTTATAACTTTGGCTTTCTTTGAAATGCGAAAACTTGAAACTTTCCAAAGCTGTATATTGTCTATTGGCTTTTAGGATCATAATGCTCTTTTAATGTTAAAGCTTAATGAAGCTTGTTTCACTGATCTTTCTTGCTCTCTCAGCAAATAAAGATCAGTGAAACAAGCTTTTCTATATTCTATTGCCAGAATCTATCGTCAGCTCTTCGTCTATCTTTTCGCGTAGACACTTCTCGTGCAGGCAGTCATGAAGGATGGTGAATGCGTTACCAAGGTAAATGGGTAATTGTGTATTATTTTCGCCAGTCACTGTTCACGATTCTCAAATAATAGCACCAGTTATGTTTATTAGAATGTCGTTCACTGAATTAAAAAGAGCACTGTAACCACTTGAATTTATAAACGAAATGCACTGTTGCTTGTGGTAAACCTGTTTGCCAAATTGCTATGTGTGTGTTTCGGTATTTCATATACTTCTGCAGCAGCTCCAAACTAATGCACATCACTGCTCTTCACGAACAAATAACATTTTTGGTAGTCAAAAATAATCATTCATGTATTTGTATTTTACTCCAGCCAAGAACCTTTCGATGTTCATTTAATTTTTTCCACAAACAGGCAATACTAAAGCTATTCGAGATGATGTATTTTGCCTCGATATGTCACTTGCGTGTTAAAAATTAATTCACTTTCACTCTTTCTGATTACGCATTTTTTATGATCATGTATGTATATGACTATGAATTGAACTTTTCACGTGGAATCTTGAACCAGACAGGAGCTAATATGAAGCAGTATTAATGCTTCTTTGGCATGAAAAATTTATGTGTTGCTGTACTTTGCCAAAACTTTTATAACATTTTTCACGATCATCAATAGATAACTTTTCAATGACAGTCAATAGACCACTTTTCAGTCGCAACAGAGAATGAAAACATAAATTTGCTGCAGTATTTTTATCTGACTGTTAGAACTCGCGGTGTTCTTACTTATCCTTAACACCTTCGCTGCCAAGCGACCTATGAGATAACACGTGATTGGCAGCGAAGGTGTTAATCATTGATTTATCCTTTGTCCTCTTTTTAGAATTATTTTCTTTAGTAGGATATAACTAGACAAACTTAGGATATGAAAATATGTACAATGTACTATGACTAAATTGTTAATGTATTCTTAGAGAACCGAAATGAAAATAAAATCTCAGTTTTTATAATTGCTACAAGCACCTAAATTAGTAATTAATATAAATTAGTAGTTACCTAAATTAATAGTTAATATATTAAATTAAATATCAAAATACAGATTCAAAATTCTTGTACTACGATATTGGAGGTCAACGTTCATTGAATTTGCTTTATAATAATACAAAATTACTTCTTTTTCTGTAAAGTATTCGTAGACAACATTTTCCATATTATGTGCTCTTACTTCAGTACATAATGCGTATATTATAATCTCTGGATCATTCAAAGTTCTTTCAGATAAATTTCTGAATAAAAAAATAATTAAGTAAATGAAAGAGCTATTTTTCAAATTAGATTGGATAAATGATGGTACAATATGCCAATAACACAGCTCTTAAAAATTACTTAAATTTCCATAAGCAGCAGACAGTTCTAATCTAATTAGGCTTACTACTTGAAGACGCTGAAGCTCTCCTTTTCGAAGCAAATACACTGGTGTGCAAAATTTAAGGGCGAGACGGTTTTTTTCAATGTAACTTTGTACAAAAGCTTTCCAAATCAACACATTTAATACCGTAAGATCCCCAATACGTAAGGAAATGAGTAATGTAAGCAACACTTACTAAAAGAGAAATCAGAGGGATAAAAAGAAGCTTTATTGAAGGGCGCAATGCGACTGAAGGTCGAAACATCCCTGTGATGGGTGTCCAGCAAGAAACATCCGGTCTTTAATAGGGGATGTGATCTCCTCTGACTGCTAGGCAGGTTTCGCATCATTTGTGCATGCTGGATATGTGGTTGTTAATGAGCTGTTGAGACACTGCTGCTCGTTCCTCTTGTAGCACCAATCGCTGTTTCGGAATCGTTACTGACGATAAGTTACGTGCTGCCACGGGTCTCCCTAGTCAGTTCCGTACAAGCTTGACGGGATTTAGATCCAGAGACCTTGCCGACCAATCCATGTGTTCAATATCTTCACGCTCCAACAACTCTTTGACAGTAACTGTGCGATGAGGTGGAGCGTTGTCGTTCATGAAGAGGAACGGAGGACCCATAGCCCTTGTGAAAAGACGCATGTAAGGAAGAAGAACCTCGTTACAATAGCAGTCCCAGGTGACGAACCTCCTTGGGAGATATGAAGGTCGGTCCGGCTACCAAGCATTATGTCTGCTCGAACGAGAACTCCGCGACCTCCAAAACAGTCCCTTTTGATGATGTTGAAGGGGTTATTGCGTGTTCCCCGCTCTGTCCAGATGTGTATGTGTCTAGAATCGCAACTCAGACTAAATCTGCTCTCATCTGTAAAGAGTACTCATCCCCATTCATTGTCTCTCTAATTCCGGTGTTCTCGGCACCACAGAGTACGCCTTCTCCGATGGGCAGGCATTAGAGGTACACACCGTACAGGGCGTCGTGCAAACAGACCACCACCGTGCAGTCTTCTGGCCACGGTAAAACGCGATATCGGTCGTCCAGTCGCCTGTGTCGTGTGTCTAGCGATTTCTCCCGCTGTCTGCCGCCTGTTTCTTCTGCCCTGTAAGGCAATATACCGGTCAACTGCGGGTGTGGTTCCTCGTGGACGACTACTACTAAACCCCCGGATAGCTGTTCCTGTAGTTTGAAATTGTCTCCAAAGTCGTGAAGCGATGCTGTGAGCAATTCCGAACTCTACAGCCACACTTGTGACACTGCGGCCTTCCTCCAACTTCCCAATGATTCGACCTCGGGTAAAAGCATCCAGATGTCGTCTAACAGATTGATTATTCGCCATTTCTCGCTGAGGCAGCAACTCGGTATGATTTTAACTGCTATACGGCGTGCAATCTCTTTGCCAGAAATACTGATCCTACACCGACAACATGCTTTATACTACTCAGACACTCCCCCATTACGTCTACCTGCATATCTGCGCATGTGCTACCGTACATCACGTTACTTAATCTCCTGATTGGTCTTTCTGTCCGCTCTGCCTCTTCGTTCAGCTGATATGCTAATTTTTCGACTTCGTCCTTAATTTTTGCACACAAGTATATTTCATTTAATGGCAGAATTGCTTTTAACTGTACTGGGATCAATGTAGTCTGATACCAGCGACAAAACCAAGGTACGTTCGCTTCCGTTGAAAGGCTTCGCCAAAGAACGTGTAAGGAAGGAAAGCTTCCATAGATGTAATAGCGACACTACTGTGTCGCTAAGTCATAGAAAGAAAATTTCTCCTCTTTAGATCGTCAAATGTATATGAAACTCAGGAACACGGTACAAACCAAAAGCCTTAATACTGACCTTTCTTTGACAAACTTTTCGCGATAATTTAAACTCGGATTTTCATAGATTTTTTTTAACGCAAAATAAATAATCCATTAATTAATCTATTGCTTCACTACGAATCTACTTGTGATCACTGATTTGATTTACGTCGAAAAGGCTGGAAAAAAAAGTGGTGTCAAAGAAGTTTGAAGTGTTGATAAACGTGACCTTCGACCTTCAACACCAGCTTTGTAGCTATTTCGCGCATGCGCACAAAGGTATTAAGGCTGGATGGATAGCCCTTTAAAGTAAATTTTATGTGTATTTTCCCCCTTGTGGGTCTGAAGGAGCTATACTTGCTTTGGCGAATCTTTCGTTCTTAATCCTAGGAGTTTTTTGACTTGTCTGTATGTGTGTGTCCTTACACCTCTTTGTTTCCTCGGTAAGATAACTAACTGTCTACTTCTCGTGGTCCACTCTAGCAATACCATCTACATATAGTATGGCTGAACCAGTACCACCTACACACAGTATGCAGGTGGTACTGGTTCAGCTGTCTGCAACAAATTATATCCAAGCAAATGGCATGCGAATGAAGAGGGGACAGAGAATTCAAACCTCAGATCACTAGGGGAATAAATTTTGTCTCCAAGAAAGCTTGATATATATCTCGGCTAAGAAAAAAAGCGTATTCAAGTCAGGTTAGCCTAACTGTTCTCTCTGTCACTTCGAACCGAATGTATCTTCTTAAATAAATGATAAATGTATTTCTTCTGGATATGATTCAGTTGAAATAAGGTTCAAAGGAAAGAAAAACAAGTTAAATGAGAGCTGATTAATTCAGGGAAACCTTATAATAAACCTTCAGTTTTATCAAATTTTAACTTTTGAATTTGTTACATGTCTCTAATCATATGAAATCTAGTTTTACTCTAGAACGGCTTCCATCATTTTTGTGTTTAAATTAAGCGCAATTATATTGTTTCGAATTTTGCATTTAGATAGCTAATTTTAGTAGAATAATACTTAAAATTGTTTCATTTCGCCGTACAATGTAGGCGAGACAAATTTTAAGAGAAAGCTATGCCGGAAAAGTAAAAATGTAGGTTTACGTGACATTTAACATTAAGTAAATAGATATCTCGGTAACTTGTAATCAAATTGAATAAATGTAATTGACCATTATGTTAGCTGTAACCGTAATTTCAGCATTTTATTGCTTTCCAGAAACCTTGAGAAGCAGAAACTGCTAGAAATATCTCCCGCAACAGGATGAAATCCATAAAAGGCCGGAGAGACAGTTGTTCAGTTAGTTTTCACTCACATGACCCCGGACTCTTTTCACACTGTGTATTTGTAAGAGAAATTGCTGAACTCTTACACAGTGCTTTATTGATTCTTATGCCTGCTTCCTGCAGTTATAGCATGTAACTACTCAAGTCCTATATCTTACTGTTATGGTTTATAACGTACCTGCTTATTATGTTTGTACCTTCAGTAATCTCAGCTACTGTATGACATGAACATTCTGTTTCTGAAATCTGCAGCCTCAGCTAATTACGACTATCTACTTTGTACTTTAATACAACTTAAGCCATCTGGACTCATTTGTATATACCTTCTATATATTTTGTACATAGTAATTTCATTTTACTACTTTACCATTACTTTTACTGTGAGATGCATCTGCACTTACATTCATACTGTTTTCATGTAAAAGTGGACGGTCGTTCAAGTGACCAAGGACTTTGACTTTTTTGTAATTATGACACAGCAGTATAACTGATTCACTACTGAACGGTTTAATATTAGTATTGACAGACATCTCCGGCACCTTTATTATAAATTATTTAATGGTTTCTGCATCTGCTTTGTTTAATTATGCCTTTTCAGAAATCTACACTGGAATTCCCTCAACCAATGTGAAGCCTCTCCCGGCACACATGACAAGGGTCAACAAGGGCCAAGAGATGGAGAGCCATCTCCAATACCGTCCTCCTAGACTTCGGTCAAGCACTCGATCTATTTCACGCGCCCGTACAAGCAACAAATTCAAGACAACCAGAAACCAACACGTCTTTTTACGTATTACTTAGGGCGATCAGTGAAACTTGGAACTTGTTTAGTTAGCTGGTTGCTTAGTGACTGCTGTTGCGATTTCTTTAGTTCCGCATGAACTGATATATCTAAATTAGCTTTCTCTTTAGATAACGCTTTGCGTTGTGTTGTATTTTAACGTTTTTAGTAGTTTGAAGTATAACTGCTGATTATCCTGCGTGATATTGTGAACAAGTGTATATGAATATCTGTGAGGAAACGTCAAGCGTTCTGATATATTTCTTTTGATGAAAATAAATTTTATTCATCTATTATCGGACATGGGCATTCAGTCTAATACGAACCCGTACGCACGCAACACATTTTGGTGTCAGAAGGGGGATTGAATGCCATTGACAAGAGCGGTGGATGAACAATTAAGGCAGTTGGTGGCAGCCTTTGCTGTGTTCAAAGGAGAGGTGAAAGCTGTCCAGGTATCCGTTAAAGAAGCGATGAAAGATTCGTTCAAAGAAGAGGGGTGAAAGCTTGTTCAAAATCTGTTAAAGAGAAGATGAATCGGTTAAAGAGGAGATGTTCAAGAAAAGGTGAAGCTAGTTAAGAAATAATTGAATCAAATCAAGAAGAAATGAAAGAGAAATTACATGCATAATAGAAAACAAATTTGAGGCTACGGAAAACAGAATAGCCGTGGATGAAAATAAAGTTGGACAAATTGAAGAAAAAGTTCCTTCTGTTCAAAAAACAGATAGAAGAGAGAGTTTCTGCCGTGGAACAACAAATTGATGACAGGGTTTCTGCGGTCGCCAAAGAAGTTGATTCCTTAACACTAGAACATCCTACGGAGTCCTTTCGACTCAGCAAGTTAAATAAACACCCATATCCTTCCTAATTTTTCATTTCAGTTGTTTTCCTTCTGTGACTTTTAATGAATTAGGGATGTCTATGACTTGGAAAAACCTGAAATATTTATCTTCATTTTTAAAATATTTATGGGCCTATATCCCTAGAACTCCAAATGGAGTCGTATCGACTCCGTGGGAAAAAAGCCGCAGTTTTATCACTTCTTTCCTCTTTAGGGGTCATGATCTTGTGATGATCATTTTTCTTTTTACTTTCTTTTTGAAAGAGTGATATATCAATTATTGTGACATTCCTCGTTCCACCCCTAAGTTGAAAAAAGGTCAGTTCTTTGCACCTGCTGATCAAACTGGATTACTTCCTGAGATTAATCCTTTCTCAGTTATTTTGTTGCTATTTGTGTTATATTTTTCATAAATGTTCATGCTACTCAGTTTTGAATATATTGCAAAAAATGGCTCGTAAGACAGGGTTAACGACAGAGGAAATAGCAAATCTTTTACGCGAGCTATCAGATAATGAATCTGAAGAGGGTGAAATATCAAACATTGAAGACGAGGCTTTTGAAATAGTTGATTTTGGATGTGTAAATGACTATTCATCATATTCTGATGAAGGTGATAACAAGGAAATTTCAGAAGATGCGTCAGGTAATACTAAAACTTTCACTGCTCCTGATGGCACAAAATGATGAAAAACTTATAAAAATTTTTAAAAACCTGGAGAGTGTTTCAGAACAAAATATTACACGGCAAGTTAGTGAACCAACAAATCATGGCAAAAGAAACATCAGTGATAATAGTGTGTTCAGTAGTTAGTTTTTAGTTATAAACAGCGCAATTTTGAACAATATAAAGAAATATACCGAAGTAGAAGCAAGAAGCATCCTTGAGAATGACAGTTGTTCTCTTTCTATAGACGAGTTACTTGCCTTTATTGGAATACTATATGCACGGAGAGTGAGTGGTTCAAAAGATTAGATCTTCATTCCTTGTGGTCTAAAACTTGAGGCGTGAATTTTTGCAGAGAAACAATGGGAAGAAACAGGTTTTGTGAAATTCTACGATTTTTACGATTTGATTTGAAACCTACACGTTCTGCACGCTTGCAAACAGATACATTGGAATAATATCTGAAATTTGGAATCGCTCCATTGATAATTGTATTTCTTGCTTCACATCCGGGGGGGATATAATAAATATATTTATAACAATCCACATATGATGGAAAGACCTCTTGGCAAGTGAACAAGACACGATTTTCTATAGCGCCGGACGCGAATGGATGGGTTTCCCAACATAGATCCTGCCTCTTCTCTGAGAGCAAACGCAGCGGATATCATTCAGACTCTTCCCGAAAACCAAAGCCTAGATTTCGAATCTCCGGCGCTTCGAGATCCGGCGCTGGATGGCCCTTTGACCGGCCAGGATTTTCGCTAAGAAAGCACAAATTTCCCAAATCTACTGTGAAAACAAATTATTTTCTTGATTTTAATGTAAAACTTCTCCTGGTATTTAATACCTGTATTTGTGTACTTTTAATGTATATTCTTGATTTCTTTGACATATTTTAATATGCACACCTTCTTACATATATCATAAAAAATATTCTAGGCCGTATAATCTCTCGTTGGTGGTTTCCAGGAACCAACACGACAGGGACAAGAAGTTACCTCTATTTTTACTGGCTTATCGCAACGCTGTCTACGACTACCGGCTATTCCCCATCTCAGACGATCTTCGGTCGCAATCTTCGTCTGCCTTGTGATCTTTTGTTTGGTCGTCCTACAATCACCTTGAGATAGTCCTTACACGGTCCTAAAGAGTCTGAACGAAGTCGTAGTTTGGATCCGTACATCGCATTCGAGGCCTGAAGTCGTTCATTAAGATCATGGTCCTGTTCCTTTCTACATTTGTAAATTTGTGCTCTTATTTATTGATTTAGTATTTGATATGTTTTACGTTGTTACTTATTGCAATTATTGTTTATATTGTTTGTTAATTGTATTTTAATGCTTATTAGTGTATTGATGCCTTAGTTGTAAGTATAGCTTCCTGTCCAGTGACTGTACTGCTTGGGACGTGCAGTCCTTGCGAAGGGGCTAGTGTTACGAATTTTGTATTTAGATAGCTAATTTTGGTAGAAATATAATTAAAATTGTTGTATTTCCCCGTGCAATACAAGTGCGAGACGTATTTTAAGAGAAAACTATGCCGAAAAAATAAAACTACAGGAGCACATTCATTTAACATTGAAGAAATGGATATCTCGGTAATACGTATTTACACTGAATAAATGTAATTGACCCCTATGTTAGCTGTAACCGTAAGTTCAACTTTTTATTGCTTTCCAGAAATTTCGAAAGCAGAAAATGCTAGAACTATCTCGCGCGACTGATTGAGATCTATAAAAGACCGGAGAGAGTGTTGTTTAGTAGTTGGTTGCTTAGTTATTGTTATTGCGATTTGCTTCGTTCCGTGTGAACTGAGATATGGGAATTAGCTTCCCCTTTGCATAATGCTTTGCATTGCGTTGTATTTTTATGTTTTTAATAGTTTGAAGTATAACTACTGATTATCCTGCGTGATATTGTGAACACTTGTACGAATATCTCGGAGGAAAATTTAAGCGTTGGGATATAGTTCTTTCGATTAGAATAAATTTTATTAACCTTTTATCGGATTTGTGCTTTCAGTCTATTACCAACCCGTAAGCACGCAATAATATCTTTATTCTTGCAATTAATTTATTAAAAAAGTGTACAAAAAATTTTTTTCTCTTACACGCATGCGAGTCAAGTAAACTTTTAGAAAGATGAAACATATAAATTTATATTTCAGAAAATAACATCACGTAGGAAATGCTATATACCTTTTACTTGAGCACCTTTCTTCTTGAATGCAAACCCATTCAATCCGACCATATCCTTAAATATACATGCTTGCGGCGCATAAAAGTACAGAAATAACATGTATGCATTCATAAGTATTTGCGTCATTTATATCGTAAAAGAGTTTAGACCACTGCTCTCCATAAAATTTTAAAATCTTTTCATGCAACATACAGAAATGCATTTTGAATTATTAAGTAGAGTAGAACCATATAACTCACTTTTATGGCTGAACGATACATGTTTGCATGAATGCAGAATGCAATTCCAGTTTATGGCAAGCAATCAGAAGGAGAAACTTTGTCGTTTTAAAAAAATAAGCAATCAAAAAGAGAAGCTTTGCTGTTTTAAAAAATATTTATATAAACGTTTTTGCGACTTGCATTAAGATATATTCTTTCATTTTAATCTTGTTATGCTTCCTTTTTTATGAAAAGACTCATATTTCGCAGCATCATAAAAAATTATATATCATATTGCTATACTTTTTACTATGCACACTTTGGAATAATTTGCTTGGCTGCTCAAAAGTTAAGGATTTAAAACTAGTATTTAATGCTACTAATGCTGTGCTAATATGATTATTACTGTAATATTTTGGACATAATACGAGAAATGCTAATATGTAATTAATTAATGAATGTCCGTTAAGTGAATTCGCTTTAAGCGAATGCAATAATTAATAGTGATAATAATAATTCATCAATTATTTATAAATTTAAAAACAGTGTTATAAATGATATTAGCATAAACCTGGGAAAATAACACAAATGGAGGAAAGTGACACTAATAATTTCGATTGCTTAACTTTTGATTTAAGGTATAAACACCTTATTTAATAACTTTGTTAAAAATTAAGAAGATAAGTTTGGATAATCTTTGACTTCGGTTTGTTACCTAAATGTCCTACTCGATAAAATATAATCTCATATTTGCTCTCTCCAAGAAAAAAATGTTTAATATTACATAATCCTTAAATTTACTTTATGAAATATTTGAAGCCTAAAAAATGCAAATTTTATATCTTTTAAAACAAACACTTTGTAGACATGCACTGTAATTAACCTTTAACAATTTTATTTACATTAGGTTTAAACTGTTCAAGTCCACAGCCATGAATTCTCTCAAAAACTTAGCACATACATTCTCACATAACAAAACTATCCAAGTGGTTTTTTAGCGTGTGCGCAAAACTCAGTGTAACTTAGTGTTTTACATTAACAACCAATGTGTTTTAAACTCATAGTTTTGAATCATCTTTAAGTTCTGTTGCTTTTAATTCAGAACTCTGAAGACGTCTGAGACTCAGAAGCCTGGAAAAAATCATGTAAGACATCGAAATCATTACGATCATAGTATTTTTTCAATTGATAAGGACTAGCCTTTATTCTTTCTCCCGGTTCTATTTTTAAGTAGATCACAACCCCAACGATATATAAGGCCTTTCAAATTTATGGGCGAATTTTGATACGACGTTTTCAGGTGCACTAGACAAAGTGAATTTTCTTTTCAATACCTTATCTCCCACTTTAAAATCTGATGCACGGCGTTTTCTATTGTAATAAAGTCTTTCCCGTTCTCTTGTTACATCGGAATTTTTCAAAGCTTCATGAATCAGCTCATGAATATTTGCCTGTTTAAATTCTGGTTCTCGTTCTTGAACAAAAAAAGGTTTGTCTAAAGGTGTCAACATCTTCCTACCCAGAAATAATTCAGCTGTCGGGCGTTTTACCAGTTGTATGATGCTTGGCAGTTCTTAATGCATATGCTAGTTCATCAACGCAGCCATCCCAGCGTTTATGATCATTTTTAACGTAATTTCTAATTATTTTAACAATGTTTTTATTAACTCTTTCCGCTGTGTTTGCTTGTGGTCTGTACGGCACCATTTTCATATGCCGTATGTCAAGCACTTTACACAGATTCTCAAAGATTTGACTAACAAATTGCCAACCATTATCACTTTTAACGGTGCACCGTATTTTAAAATATACTTATGTAAGAACGCATCTGCAACTATTTCAGCTGACGCTCGTTTTAAAGGAATTATTTCTATCCTCTAAGAAAAATGGTCTGCAATCACCAAAAGATATCGGTTTTTATTTAGCTCGCTTTGGGGAAAAGGGCCAAGAAGGTCTATTCCAAGGATCTCGCTAGGGAAAGTCGCGCGAATACTATTTAGATACCCAGGCGGCCTATAGTTAACGTCGTTAATTAACTCACATAACTTACAGGCCCTGACATACGCTGTTACTGTCTTCTGTAGTTGCGGAAAACACACCGCCTCGCCGACTCTACACACCGTTTTCCTCACCCCTAAATGACCGCCTGTGGGGCTGTCATGAAGTTCCTGCAAAATACTCAACCCTAGTGTGGCGAGGATGGCTGGTTTTAGTTCGTGGTTTTCATTTGTTGATTTAGTATAGAATAACAGATTATCTATGATCTCGCAATTTCGGGCCCTATTTCTAATTGTAGCAAGATCTGCATGTTCAAAATTATCTGGATCCTTTAAGTAAGCATAGACATTACCGAATTCTGGATCTTTTGGCAATTCAGCTTTAATTGTTTCTCAGGAATCTAAAACTATAAAAGTTAACATAGCACCTTTTGTTTGATCCCCATTTTCATCCAGTTTAATTCTTGACAAGGCGTCGGCCACTGTATTTTCCTTCCCGAAAGTGTGCTTAATTATGAAGTTATATTCTTGTAACTTTAAGGCCCATCTAATTAATCTAGGAGTTAAATTCTTTCCAAAATATAATCTGCCTACGGCCGCATGATCAGAGTAGATCGTAACTGGAGCTTTTCCGAAGTAGACCCTAACTTCAGAACTGCCATTAACGCTGCTAACGTTTCCCTTGCTATCGCTGTGTAGTCCCTTTGAGTCTCACCTAGGGTTTTGTTAAAAAATGCCAAGGGGTGCCCTTTTGAATTAAAACTGCACTCACGGCGTAATCTGAAGCATCCGCCTTGATATCGAAGTTCTCGTCCCCTTCCGGGAATTTTAACACTGAGGCATTAATTAGAGCTATTTTCAGCCTCAGTTTTTCGAAAGCGGTGCTTGCCTCCGCCGTCCATGCAAACTTGGATTTCTTTCGTTTTAAAACCAACAAAGGTTCAACAATATCGGAAAAATTTTGGATAAACGAATGATAATATGAACACATGCCAATAAAAGATGAAAGTTTTTTCGCAGTATTTGGCGGAGGATGATTTTTATGATGCTTTTATTTTAGAATCCTCAGTTTCGATACCCTTAGCTGAGATTTTTTATCCTAAATATCGCAATTAGATGCGAATTTACATTTTGCGGCATGAATAGTTATACCTGCTTGTTTTAGTAATGAAAAAACTTGGGGAGATCTTCCACGTGTTGTTCAATAGTGTAACTAGTTATGCTAATGTCATCGAGATAAATGAGAGTGGATTTTCCTAGAACGGGACGTAAGATTGTGTCCACAGCGTGTTGAAAAGTTGACGGGGCCCGCAAAGCCCAAACGGCATGCGTAAAAATGCATAAGTGTCCGATTTTGTAATAAACGCTATTTTATTCCCATCTTCTGGTTTGATGGTACATAAAAGCAGCCTGAAGTAAGATCAAGAGTGCTCATATATTTTGTAAACCTAATTTTCCGTATTCCTTCTTCTGTTACCGGTAAAGGGTAAATAAGGAATTTAGTCATGCTATTAAGTTTTTGGTAATCGATCGCAAAACTATAAGCTTTTGGATCTGAAGGGGGCAAGTCTTTCTGCATAGTACAACTCGGCTAGCATAATCACTATTGATGGGAATAATTATTTTATCCCTTAACATTTGTTCTATATGATGTTCTATTATTTCTTCTTTCTCCTTATCATATCGATAAGGTTTTGCTTTACAAGGTTCGCTTGATTTTAGTTCTATCGCTTGGGTAACAATTTGTGTATTCATTGGCTTCTGAGAAAATAACGTATTAAATCTACTTACGAGGTCTTCCAGCTTGGCTGTTTTATTTTGTTTTAGATGCTGGAAATCGATATCTGGAATATTTACCTCTTCCACCACCTTTGTCACCATATCCAAGAAAATAGAATTTTCTGCAAAGTTTATTGTAGTGTTCGCCGCCCTGAGGAACTCTATACCTAAAATTAAATTGTTTTGCAAATTTTTAACAACAAAAAATATAACTTTCAAAACTTCGTTTTTTACCTGAACGTTCAAGCGATAGCTTTCCAACACATTCGCAAACTTTCCCTTGTGCGGCAACTATTTCTGTGCTACAATTCTTAAACAATCCTGTTCTTCGAAAATTTCTATAGAAGAATTTTTGGCTTAAAAAATTTCCTTCCGCGCCGTTGTCCATTAGTGTTTCTACGGGTACGTCGTTCAAAAGAACCTGGATTACTAGTAGTTAGGAATTCTTGACTACCACGGTATTTACATACAACTTAGAGGGATTTTGCGACACACAGGGAGTCTGAACCCTCAATTTCTCAGGCCCCTCTATTCATTTAAATTCCTTTTTCCTCCTGATGTTTGCTGGGTGCGCTGGCTGTCTTTGGATTTACCGTTTTCATTTTTGCTCGTTGATGGCGTGGTTAGAAATCGTTTCCTCCATTGTATTTTTTTCTTTCTGAGGCCGGCTGTTAGGAGAATTGCTGATAGTAACCTTGGGCAGGAAATCTCGAATTTTCCGTTATACGCCGATTCTGAAACTTTACGGCTAATTCGAATAGCTCTTGCAGCGTTCGTGGGTTTCTCAGTTCCGCAAAATCTTGTACTGCGGATAATAATCTTGGTAATATAATTTCAATTACTTTGTTATCAATTACTTTGTTGCTTCCTTCCATATAGCCTATTGACTAGTTTGACTTTACGCAGGAGAAACTCGGTAAGGTGTTCAACTTTCCATTGATAAAAGCTGTACAGTTCGGCTTCAAGTTTCGCAAGATCCTTCACGATCGGGAAGGCCTTTAGGAGTGCTGCTTTGAAATTTTCAAAATTGTAGGTGAGACTTCCCACTTCCCCAAGTAAGAATTTTCTAATCCCTTTCTACCAAGACTCCGCATGTCCTCGGAGGGCACTGGAGACGATAGTTACTTTTTGTCTTTCGGGTACTGGATACAACTGAAAGTGCATCTCAAGCGATTCCAAGAATGAAGTGACAGCGTTTTTACCGCCGAACACCACTGCTGGCTTAATTGCAGCTCTCATCGTGTGTATTAAAAATCCAAATCCATCCAATGGGCTTGTCACCATCGGGTCTGCGACTTCTGTCTCTTGTAAGGATGATTGTCCGTCCTGATTATTCACCATTGGATCCGAGTAGGATGTTCGAGCGCCAGATGTAGAGTTCTACTGTCGATCTGTAGAATCTGAAGAATAGTGACTGCACCGAAGAAGGGTTAAAAGTACCCTTTATTAAACTCTTTAACTTATTTACAATGCGTCAACTTGAGGCTAATATACTACGCCTCTGCTTGGGCGGTAACTAAAATATAGAATCAAAACTCAAGAATTCAAAATATTCACAAGTATTAGAACTAAACTACAGGGCTCATACAATCCTGTATCCTACAGCGCGTAGATGAGTCTAGTGGCGTCAAGATAATAGCTGTAAAGCCACGTCTAACCAGCGATAACTGCTAAGCGGAAGCTTGCGTATAAACAGAGAGATTTCCCAGACTCTCTCTGACTTTGCCTACTGGAACGTCGATATTTAAACTTTTCCTTCCACTCGTAGAATTTGTATTACTTACGCGCGGTACTAAATTTAAGTATTCTGGCACTGACAATAAGGGAAATGAAGGCTTATAGGAACGTAACTTAAAATTAAATTTAACTGTTTATTTAAAATAAATGTAAATCCCTACAAGTGGTCTACATGAAAGTCAATCTGCGTTACATAAACGGTCTGTCGTTGTTGAGTTGCTTGTGTTACAATCACTAGTGGTTCATTTGAACAATTCGTATAAATATCAATTACTATGTGTCATAAATATCGGTAATTAAAACGGCTCTTGAATAATGACGAGACTGCTAAGACATTATGGGTCTATTTGATGTTCGCAACACTAATATCGTAGTTTAATATGCTTCCCACCTTTATGAAATCTTTTTGTTCTAAAAGAAATGTGACTGCGCAGGGAAGTGATAGGGGTTTGTCTAAAATCTAAGCGAATTTAATTTTTACCATACTTTTAAATTTTATATTGGCATGTCTTTCTTTGAATTAGATCATTTCATAACTGTAGCAATGGTGCAAATACTATGGGGCTCCATTGGGCTTTTTGGAGCAGGGAATACGAAAATCAGCGATGCCATATCGGAGATTCGATTTCCCAAACTTCCGATTTCTAGCCAGATGTATTAACACTTACAATTCGAAAGCTTGCTTTGGGCGAAGCGGAATTTAGTTATATTCTTTCCCACCAAAATGGTTACGAGGGAGGAAGGATATACAGTCGTCAAATCCATATGTTGACGAATTATCCTCTACTACGTTTTTAATTTGGGAACTATCTATAAATTCTTTTCAAGCGTTTTTAATTACCTCGTCGGCATTTGAACTCTAAACCTTCCGAATGCCAACAGACATACTACCACTTATACCATGAGGGAAACAATGCGGATAGGGAAAATTCTTACAGGATTTGAAAACATTAGCAATTAAATAGGTTATAAATTACCTGGGGTAGTACTTCAAATTGCGTCAGGTATGGGATTAAATAAATAAGAATTACTAAACATGTTACTTTTAGATAGCTCGGTTTACCTAAGTTAAATACTATACTGTTTTAACTGAGAGATAAATTCAAGATCTTAAGCAGCGTCGAGTGGCACTATGATTGAAAAATGGAGTATGCTAAGCACCGTGATGATTATTTATCATCTATTTATGCATTCTATTTATCATCACGCCGGCAATATTTGTTAGGCTACAGTAATGATGTATGCAATACGAGTGTACCTTTGCGATGATCCTCAAAACAACTGGGAAAACTAAATTACAGACATTTCTAATTCAATATTCTTTAGCTTTTATTTAACGTCCGTCAGCTTTTCAATAAGTTTAAAGAGCCTGTTCTTTAAATTAGATTTATAAATGTAAGAACATGCAAATTGTGAAAAAGTAAAACTGGAAAAAAAACATAATGTAGTATTTTCCATTCTTATAGGATATCTGCAAGTAATTTCATATATAATTTACATAACATTTTCCCGCAAATTTAATAAAATATTTATTAATAATTTTAATGGAGTAAAACTAGTCATTTAGAAGTACCTATATTGTTTTTAGAATCACCCAGTTTGTGATATGAGATATGATATTTTATTCCCTGGGATAAATTTAAGATCTTATGCAACATGATTCTTTATTGAAATTCTGTTAACAACTGACAAAACTGCTGTTTTCTAGACCACAAAAATTATTAAAAATTATGATAAGCAATATTCCTGCGTTATTTAACATAGCGTAAGGTGACAAAAGAAACAAAATGACTATACTGACTTAAAATTTTAAAAATAAATTAAATTGAAAAAATTAATGCCAGGTAAGTCAGATAAGTGTTTTCATAAAGTAGCAAACGTTTAAGTAACAAATACATTTGTATTTTAGAGTCGTTAATCTCAGATTACAGTGCCTTATGAAAGCTTTAGAAATTTATGTAAGAAAAAAATCTAATAAATTTAAAATAATTTCTACCAAAAAAAAATATTTGTTTTAGATTTGCAGTATAAAATTAAAAAAATTAATTCTGTACAGTTGCTTTAATGCAGTTAATAATGCAAACGTTTAAGCTATTTTGTTTTATACTTGAAATTGTTATATAAATAGCTTAAAAAATATTAATATAATAAATAATGATAACAAAGTCTAATTAATTAATATTAGAGATTCTGACGTACCAAAAAATCAGAGATATTTATTTTGATTTAATGTGTTGTTCACACTTTTCTATGAATTTCAATAGAAGCTATATGCTGATAGCTATGTTTTTAAAATAATAATTTATATTTCAAGAATAATGAATGAAATGTGGAACATTTTAGATTTAACTTCAAAATTAATTATTTTAAATGAAAGGATAATTACAAATTTTTTAACTTATTTAAAAAATCTGCTATGGATTTTGGAAAAAAATATTAATAATTAAGCATTTTAATTAATAATTAAACATGTCTGTGTTATTTATGGAAAGTGGCTTCGGTTATTTTGACGGATAAAAATTCAAAAGGGCGATACACACGGTTTAAAGATTCAGTTTATTCATACAAATGTCTATTTGATAATAATAAGATAAAGTAAATCTGGAAATATGTATAATACACTGCAAAAAGTCCCTTACTCACCAGTTGTTGATACGTTATCTTTTTCCACTGCAAGACAATGAAATATCGCAGCTTAAAGTACTTTACATGAAAACATATACGGATATTTTGCAGGAAGTGTAAGAGTTAACTGTATCATTGTCTTCAGGTGTTTCGTTTCTCACGGATATCTGCATGAATTCTCACAAGAGCGCAAGCATTTCTTGTTTCCTAACGATTAGTTAAAATCGAGATTTCGCTGAATTTCATATAAATAGCGCTACATATTGGACAGTAAAAAACGGTCATAGGATAATTAGAGTACACCTGGAACTTTCACCATGAAATACTTCGTGTTAGCCGCCTTGCTTATTATTCCGGTAAGTTTATTTAATTTCGGGAAAATTTCTCAAAATATTATTCTGCAGGAATATCTATTTATATTAAAAAAGTAAATAAATTATTTTATAATTTATTAGCACGTAAACTTTTCATTTGAATATGAAAGTGAAGTAATTACGTGAACTTAAGCAATTTCAGATCTAATATTAAGAATTAAGCATTAGAGATTAAATAGTAATTTCACCATCGTCATGTATATATAATGGTTAAATGCAAAGTAAAGCGCTATTCAAAACCTAATCCAATTATGCGCTGATACCTGACACAACTGGTAGCAATAAAGGAAATTAAAATAAAATTAGCAAAAACTTTCAAAGTCATCTCATATTCAACCAGGAACAAACCATTAGAATTGAAGTCAAGAAGCACAACAGTAAAAGGAAAAATGAAATATATATATATATATATATATATGCAGCGAAGGAAGAAAATAATGTTATCCAATGAAATTAATAATTATCCAATGAAAAAATTTACTCATTCTCTAGAATCATCATAGCCGGAATTTGCTGCGTTGTAGATAACTGGAAATGGCGGACACACAATTAAAACTTTTTATGCTGGGTGAAAAGTTTTAAAAGGCCTTCCCTAAACACGTATCTCTATGAAGATTTTAAAACTAAATTGTGATAATTTTACTTCAAATTTGATTCTTCCTCTCAATCTGGTTTCCTTCCATCTAAACGATTTTTCTTTAAATTATTATTGTGGGGTAATGTAAAATTTTTTTTAATTATGTTAACTAAATTTCTGAGACATAACTTGCTTATGCAACTTACTCATCATAACTTGATTTAAATGTTTTTTTACATTTATTTTTTATCATAAGTACGTACAATAAAGAAATTTATGGGCATAAAAAGTTAATACAAGGTTTCATTTTATACATTGTGGGGTTTTACTTATTTAATTCCAAAGTTCTATCTTAATACCCCACGAACACTAACAAGCGAATAATCACTTAAGTGTGTGAACAAACACGTAAGACTTAAGAAGGGTTAACTAAACTTTATTTCTCAGAATAAATACAATCAACTCCTAACAGGGAGTATACACAAAGCCTCCACTTGGGCTTGAACTTTAATAATGAATTTAAACTAAACTAAGCTTAACTAAAGCTATCTGAGAGATAGAGCCGAAGCTATCAGAATTCTAAGTAGTTGGCCCCTAAATATTAATTAAATCGGCGAAGCCAAGCAAGGGCACAAAGCATGGCCGAGCGTAGTAGCTAAGAGAGCTACTACCAAATGGCAAACGCATGCTAGTAAGGAAAATCAGACTCTCTCTCTCTCTCGAAGTCGGCGAAACATCGACTTAAATAGCACTCTTACTCATTTGCATTCACTGCGTTTCTGAAATTACCTTCTGGTAAGAAATTGTAAGCTGAAATTAGAATGAATAGGAAAGAGGCATAACTTAAAATAACTATTAATAAACTTAGGATAAACCTTACAATATATATTCCGTTCCTTGTACAAGATAACATAGTTATCTTGCACAAGGAACGGAGGTTTTAGTTCCAACTGTATTTAAGTATCCCTCAGTCATCAGTCAGTAGTTCCACTGATTCGTTTTCTGAGGTCCTGCCCTTTTTAATCAAAGTTTACATTAGCATTATTATATTATACTTCATTAATTTCTCTGCACTGACATTATCCTAAAATAAGAAAATATGATTTATAATAATTAAATAAGTTTTATTTTAAATAGAATTTCGTAACTATACTCTAGAAATATTTTGATTTTATATTGACAATAATAATTACTTTTTATGAAAAATTTCACAAGCCTGCAAGAACTTTGTAGAGACATTAGGTTATTACGAAGCAGGAGAGGTGAAAAATTAGCAACGCCTTCGCCGGAAATCGAACCACGGACCTCTCGGTTACGTGTCGAGCATGCAGACCACGACACCATGAAGGCATCCGAAGAAAGGCGAGAGAAATACCTTACATACTCCCCCTTTTAAAGGGCGACTTGGGTTTTGGGGACCCAATCGCCAAATCCTGCTGGTGGAGAATCATCATCCAGCACCTTTTTAGTTCGCGCGCCAGTGTAGAGACATTAGGTTATTTCAAAGCAGGAGACATGAAAAATATGCTACGCCTTCGCCGGGAATCGAACCACGGACCTGTCGATTACGCGTCGAGCATGCAGACCACTACGGCACGAAGGCATGCGAAGAAAGGCGGGAGAAATACTTTACAACTTTACCTCAATAATTTAACAAATTTATAATTTATGGAATTTTAAATTGATGCTCTAAATTGAATTTACGGAATGATATTTTGTTCTAGTATTTCTAAATTGCTTCTTGTATCATTTATTTGTTTTTCATTGAAATTGTAAATATTCTTCAAAATTTCTCTTTCTTTGTCAACACACTAATGCTTTCTTCTCAAAAGGCTGTTCTCTCACCATGCCTTTTTTTACCTTCTGCAAGGGAAACATGTAAAATATCAAACTATGAAGGATTATCAAATTAATTAGAACGGTTTAGTTCTTAATTTTAAATGCATCCCTTCTTCAGGGCTCTATATTGTACCTTGTTACATCATATTTTCCCTGAATTAACCGCATAACTGCAGATTTTTAACCAATCGCTGCGCAGGATTAAAACAAAGCGCTCTGAAATTATAAGTACTACCGCCACGATACACGCATTCTCTTTTTCGGCCTGCCGTTGCTAAGTTAAGGACGCCTTTTGCTTGCCTGCTTCTGTGTAATATCAAAAATGTAATATGTCATAATGAAAACTGTGAGGTGCAGATTGTTTCCATTGTGCCATGCCAGAGAATAATTAACAACTTCTAAAGATATGCTCGGTTTAGCAATTTGTGATTCTTTGAAAATTACATCTAGTTAGACGCCACTTCAATCCTGTGCCATTCTCAGTTATCTGCATGACAATTTTTATTGGTCATGACTAAAAAGTGGTTGATTTTAAAGATCTATCGCCCTACCAACGAAGTTATTGCACACACATATATAAGCAAGATATTTAATTTCAATTCTATAACATTTTGATATCTCAGTTAAAAACCTTTTGAAGTTGAAGTTCAAAGGTTTCCGAAAGATAAATGATTTACTATAACCACAGCTTGACGCTTGGGAATGGCAGTGACCACACTTTGAAACGATGTCAAAAGGATTATGGAAGCGCAGAAATTAATTTCATTCATAATAATGAAGAAACATTTTGCGAAAATTGGAATTCCCAATATTATAGATAGTTATGATTATAATTTAACTTTATGGAAACGACCGTGTCTTATGAATCCCCAGCATCATACAATATCATCGATGTCTTTGAAGACAAAATTTAGAAATTCATGAATATCTTAATTTAATAAAGCAAACAGCAGCGAAATTTACTTAAGACAAAGTACCCGGTTAATTTATAGCGTTTTAGTATAAATGCATAGGAATACATTAAGTTATATTTTCAAAATTAAAGTAGTCTCATAAAAAAGACTTTTACTGCTGATCAAAGTACTTACTGCCGATCAAACTGCCCCCCCCCAAAAAAAAGACAAATCTGTATCCCCCGTTCTGCTTGGCCGATCCACGAAATTCAAATCTCGTTTTTCACGTCTTGAAAGCTCGACTTAAGATATATATTAGATTTGTATACAGCACTATTCTAACATAGGTATTTTGACACAAAATCGGACTTTTTCTGAAATAACATATAATTTTGTTTCCATATTTCGATCCTACAACTCAAATTATGCCTAGATATTAAATTTTATAATTTATGGTGAGAAATTTATGGAGAAAGTTAAAAATTTATCTTGGCTTATTGTTTTTCAGTTTAGGCCAAAATAATTCACTAGGCGAATTCTTAACCTGCTTACTTTCCTTTTACTTCATTAATGCACGAGAGGAAAAATGGTCAATCGCTCATTCTTTCAAATAATTTTAACAAAATGCTTAAGTTTACATTTTCGTTATTATCGATTATATTAAATACACCAAATTTCAGAACGCTCCAGAATGTAAATTCAAGTATATCTCAGAAAACTTTGAATAAAAACCTTTAATGTTTTGCAGATATTCTTAGAAATACATCTACTTTAAATTGGTAGACCTTAAGTATTGTAAGATGCATCTACTTTACAAGTTGTAATACAAACTTTTTTCAAAAAATTTATAAAAAATATTTAAAAATACAAATTTTAAAAATAAACCATAAAAAATTTGCGAATTATTAAGCCTAAATCTCGCCTAAATTTAATTAAGCCTAAATTTCGAATTCTGGAAGAAGGAATCAAGTAAGTTTAATAAAAAGACGCACTAATATACATATATATATATATTAAATTCAATTAATAGTGAAGAGCTAAAATTTTGAAAGCTAATACTTTAAAAACTACTCTTGCGATTTTTACAAAACTTAGCAGTTTGGCGTAAATTGAGTTGTAGAATCGAAATATGGAAAACATTTGGCATGTCATTTCAGAAAAAGTCCGATTTTGTGGCAAAATACGTATATTAGAACAATGCTATGTGTAAATCTGATACATATCCTAAGTCTCGGTTTTAAGACATGAAAAAAGCAATTTGAATTTCGTCTATATACCCAGTAGAAGGGGGGACATAGAACTGTCCTTTTTTTCCTGCACAGTGTACAGCATTAATATCACTGCAGCCCTGCATGCAAAACATTACGCTTATATTACACAACCTAATATTCGGTTAGTAAAAAATGGCAAAAATGTTTCGTACAATACGCCTGGAAGTACGATTTCCGGTTGAATGTGAAAAACAGGTTGTATTCAAACAAAGGAACACATTTTAAAGTAATGACAAAAATAAAGGACAATTTAAAAGTAATGACGAAAACAAAAATACACTTAAGTAAATAATAAATCAAAGTACATAATGACAAAAGTAAACATTATTTTTTTATTTATATTATTTTACACTTATGTTAAAAGCAAACCAATCAGAGTCACTCAGCAAAAGAAACAAAATCTGATGTGGTCAGACATGATTCCCTGACAATTATTTTTTTAACAGAACGGAGCCTTAAGTTAAATATCACTTCCGGTTGATCATTTATAAACAAGCTATAACTTAAGATACAATAACACGCCGAACAAGTATTAATTTAGAAGTCAAATAACAAAAATCAGCGTTATATTTTCAAATACGAAAATATAACGCTGATTTTTGTTGTTTTGACTTCTAATTTAAGCTATGATTTGATGTTTTAATATCTATTTAAACATCAAAGGTAAAGGTCTGTAAAAGGAAATTTTGGATTATAGTTTATTAGTAGTAACTGGCCATGTGTAAAAACTGGTTTTACTAAATTTATACTGGCTGAATGAAAAGTTTATCCCTTTATTTTTTTTATTAAAAATTATATTTTATTGATCAATTGAATATGTGTAATTTAATTAGTTTTTAATTATAGAAATTTAAGTTCTTGTAATATATTTAAAATAAACGTGTACCTCACCTGCGCTTTTGAGAACAGAGGAAGGTAAATGGTGAATCAGCTGAAGGGAAGTATGCATATCAGTTTACACTTTAAACCTGTAAAATTTGAAAAATTCCTCGAAATCCATAGAATAATTCTTATAAAACTAATCAAATTCTAAGATTTTATAGTGATAAATTTGCAATTTTTAGTTCTGATAAATTATCAAATTTGTAGATTTGAATTTATCATTTAAGACATAACAAGTTAAAATAATGCATTATCTTTAGTCTAATATTCGTTAATAGCTTTAATTCATGTTATTATACGTATTTCCTAATTCTTTCAACTTCAATTGCGACTGGGCAACCCCCTTGTAGGTTTATAATACCACAACCTACCTCTTTGTAGGTTTATAATAATTATAAATAGGAATGTTTTATGCCAATTTATGTATTTTTTATAAAACTGATGAAATGTTTCTATTCCAGTGGAAACAGTAAAGTTTTAGTACTGCTTTGTAGTATTTGTTGCGCTGACGCAATAGGATGACCTTCCTATCCTTGTGCGAGCATTTTACACATACCTGACTTTAAAATACACACTTTTGAGTAAATAATTTAAAATCATACATATACTCATCATTTGTTTTCTAAAAATGAAAAAGTAAAATTATAAACTATTACAAAGTATTGCTCTTTTTACAAAAGTTGTGTTTTTTTTAGCTTTTTTCACAAGCAGTAAATAATTTGAAATATTTTGTGCTCCTCAAGGCCCAAAATTCCCATTAGGTACAACTGCATTTCGATAACGGTGAGTTTAGTAATTATAAAAAAATTCATGAAAAAGAAAAACATCAAAATTTTGCTAGTTTCCAAAACTTTGATAGCGATGCGCAAACGAAAGATACACTCTTGCTTAAATTTTTTTTTCATTTTGCATAGCTAAGCGATAGGCAACTTTTCCGGGATACAGCTATAAAAAATAATAAAAAAAAGTGTTTTTCGGTCCATCCTACTTTACACTCAATTTCCTTAGGATATGTAAATAAATAAATAAGCTTTAGAGCTATGATATTTATTTATTTAATTTTTATGTTTATATTTATATTATTTAATTTTTATATTTGGAACCATTAAATTTTAAAAATAGAAACAGATAGAGAATTAGCTGCCTTCGAAAATTATTTATAATTTTTACTCTATTCAGGAATTTCTAAAATGCGTTAATAATGATCATGAAACTGTTAAAGCGAAATTGCCCAGAAAGTAATTAGTGTGGTAAGTCTAAAAACGTAAATTGTATGGTCAAACATGCTGTAACTGCCGTTATTTCTGTTTAAATATCCTGATACATGTAAGGAAAAAAAATAAGAAAAAGAACAATTTTTATGACTACATAATCTTATTACCGGAATTTGCTCCTAGCTATAGCTGTGTACAAGGTGAGCCTAAAAGAAAAACAGACTGAATACTTAGAAATCCAAAAATATTGTATTTTATCGGGAACCTCTTAACCGTGTTATAGAGAATGTCTTCGAGGTTCGAGTTTACATCCTCCTCCTTTGATTTGCCTTCATGACGTCAAATTATTTAATCCTTCATGATGTCAGTTGAGAAATATGATCTCTAATCAGGTAGAAAGATTTATATATACGAAAATATACAAAACCATATTATTTTACCTGCTGCACAGCATTTTTTCACAGCACAACAGGTTGAAAAGTTTCATCGGCTTTTGATAAGTTCGGATTGAATGAAATTATCTGAAATTAACCACACGCGCAGACGACATTTACAAAAGTAAAGATATTCAAACCTGAAAAGGAAAATATATAATTTATTCCATCAATAAATGCCATAATTTTGTTTATATCTTCATTATTTTATGAGTTATTAAACATCAAAATGGGTCCGGGACTTTATAAACACCCTGTATATCAGGACTAAGTTTTTGTTCATGTTTTACTATTAGTGTGTTGGAATCTGAAACTATGCATCACAGTAGCCGCTACGGCAGTTGAGAATTTAATTATCGCATTGATATATGTCATGTTACAAAAGGGTCAAACACTCAACCTTACCATGTAAACTCCTGGACATATTCTTTTAATCCTTTAAGTATTTGAGTAGTGCTTTAGACTCTTGGTTCTATAAAACTGAAAGTTTGTATTGGTTTTAGGCTAAACATGTGTATTTTGGAAATCGAAAACTCTGCTTGCAATACCACAGCAACATTCAAATTAATGTTTTACTATTCCCTCAGGTTATAGCAGAAGGTGACAAAAGGTGCCACCTTAGCTCAGACTGCGATGATGGTGAATGCTGCGTTGCTAGGCTTGGCCTGGGATTTAGAAAAGGAGACTGCAGAAAGCTCGCCGCATTAGGTAAGTTGAATTTACAAGCTAGGTAATTTACTTGCGATTAGAATTTGCTCTAGGTAATTGATGTTTTGCTGTGAAATGTGCATGCGTTGATGGAACTACATGTTTCTTAGATGTACTTGTATACAATACAGCAAAAAGATCCAGTAACTCTGTTCGCTTAGTAAAATGATACTTAGTTGATATAATTTACAATACATTTAATACAACGGTACTCATTTAATACATAGTTTTATACATAGGCATTAACAGTATCTTTTAAAAATTATAATACTATTACTAATTAATGCCCATAAGTACTAGAAGAAAATATCGTAAATTAAGAGATTTTAGGTTATACAAATAAGACATATTTTTAAAAAATAAAACAGTGATTTATGATATTAAAAAGGGGGCTTTTATTCCGTATATTGTTCTATCTGTTAAGCGGTTTAATTATAATTTTAAAGGCCAGTTAGATAGCTTATGTCATGTAAGAAGGTAAGATGTTTACCAGCATAGAAGACAAAACTGGTAGGAGTTTTTTGCTTGGAGTAATGACAGTACTTGTTGCATCCTATAATAAACAATGGGTGGTTAAAATAGCATATACATAGGCCAATAAACTTTTGAAAGGACTACACTAAAGACGTTTCTAATTTCAGAATTGATGCGCAATAAGGCGCTGCGGAGGAAAATAAACTGAAAACATGAGCATTAGTATTCCTAATACCATATTATATCTAAAACTTGATAACTTCATATTTAATGGCACAAGAGGTGAAACTTAATGCGTGGTAAGCATTTTCCGAAGATGACATTTTATGCAGCGATTAATATTTTTACATCAGTTTATGATAAATACTAAAATATTGTTCTGAAAATTGAAATATTATTTTAGAGAAACATAACTGCTAGAAATATCGGGAAATATTTATAATTTATTAAAATCCTCCATTTAAACAATTAGGTATTAATTTTGGGAAAAGATCAGCTAACCATCAAGTCATAGTAAATCTTCCTAACATATCATATTTGGAGTTCATTTATGACTATATTAACCATAACAGCAATCCCGATGTCCAGACGGAAGTCATGTATATTCATACAACTAAACAAAAATTAGAAACAATCAAACGATTTTTGGAACATCCCCAAAAATCACAAATTACGTTCAAAATTTAATATAAGTCATTTAAAAGACATTTGTTTTTTGCTCTTTCATTTAAAATGAATAGCAAGGTTTTGAGATTTTCAGTTTTTTTCATTAAACGAAAATAAGTGCCTAAAATCAAAAACAGTAAATTTTAAAATATCTAAACTGAATTTTTAAATGCAATCACTTCACCACATTGCATTATCATCCATAAAGACTATGCAAATTTAGTGCTCGATTGTTTATAAAAAATTAGTTTAAACATTCATGGCAAAATTTTTATCGTAGAAAAGATACCACAAGCTAATTAAGTTTAATCTTATAAAATTCGGGATAATTAGGTTACGTTTTCTGTATGCAAATTTAAAGAACTATTCTTTTTTTTACCTAAAAATTCTATTGATTTCTGTTTCAACTAAAATAAAAGCAATGAAATTTATTTTTATCTACATAGACAATAAAACTAAAAAAATTATTTACTAGTTAAACATTATATAGCTTATCATTTAAAAAATAAATCAAAATAAATAAATAAATTAAACTTTAATTTTGTTCGGATATAAGGGAGAACAAAAGATTCGGACCATTGCAGCTCCAATTTTTTGGAGTTTGAAGAACTGCATTTTATTATTCTATAGTTAATGGATAAAAGGTTACTGATAACCCTTTAATTCTATAGTTAATGGATGAAGGGTTACTGATAACCCTTTAAGAATTCATTCATAATGTCATAACCATAGGTAAAAAGTCATAATCCTTTACGTTTTTATGCCAATTAGGCATAAGATGTTTGACACATTATAAATTTACTCATATATAGCAAAAGCTTATGCTAATTAAAACTGATATTATTAAAAGGTTATAAATAACTTTTTATCAATAGAATTGTGAATAATCCTTGACGTATAGATTCAGAAAGGGTTATTTAAAAACGTTTATTAATTCTTAAAAATATTTCATAATAGCGTTTTCATTCATAGTTTCAAGAATTATCTTAAAAAATTACAGCAAATAAATTATATAAAAGATATTAAGTTTCAATAAACGGTAAACCTGTTAAAGGTTTCTTTCTCCTTAAATGTTTCACAATTGCACACAAAATCCGTCTTTCTCTATGCAACCGATGTTTTTACCATAAATCTTTTCATTCAACATTTGTCGCCGTGCCAACATACTATTCAGCTCCGGTTAACGGTGATATGCTAGCATGCATATCGCGGTGATTAAAGTCGAAAAGGTGTTGGACTATAGATGGAAGGTGCATATGTAACACAGCTGACTAATTTCTCTTTTGGCAAACCACGACCACTGTGCAATGAAATATTTTCTTAAAAAAGTCAGGTAAGTGATATCCTTCACTGGTAAAATTATCGTGACCCTTCAGAGTTCATTTTAAATGAAATTTTAAAATGTTTCACATAATTATGAATTATCTTATTTTAATTCCTTCGAGAATTAATGTTAGGTGAAAAATAGAATTCAATTTCCTACAGAATTCACGAAAAAATTCAAATTTCTAGAGAAAACACTAATAAAAAATAATTTCATATTGATTTAAAATGTTCCATTCTGATATTTTTAATAAACTAATATTAAAATTTCAGGTGAATCTTGCAGTCACGAGGATGACAAGCTCTTGACTGTTGGAGAAAAATACATAATGCATTGTCCATGCGTATCTGGATTAGCCTGTGAACCTGAAGAGACGAAAGATATGCCATTTGTAAGTGCAAACTCATTCTTAAATCTCTATTAGATGTCTGATTCTACCGATGCAAAGTACTTACCATGGCTTCATTCTCAGCAAAATTTATGTGCATATGACCATACGACAAACACGCTATTCCAGTTACTAATATTTACACACTGCGTTAGTTTTGAAAGATTTAGAATTGAAGTTAGAGTATTATTAATGCCGTAAAATTTATCAGTGAATGCTTCGTATACAAACATTTGTATTGGACGGAGGGGATGTTTTCCGAGAAACCGTAAAGTAATTAATTTAGTAAATAGATCATAAAAAATACAAACAACAATTGTCGCAAAAGTTATTAAAGTTAAGAGAGATGTTGAAAGAATATTTCGGATTCCAAACTGAATATGCTTCTCAAATATAGTTATCATTCTGTATTTTTAAATTATTAGACACTTTACTTCATTAACATGAATAAGACATAGTTGATTCAAAAAAGCAGAATGTGTATACTGAGTCTGCGAGTTTTAGGACAAAGCTCTTAACCTAAGGAGTAAACTCTGAAGAGAACGCAGCATCGTAGGCTTGAAATAGCCCAGTTGAATAATTGGTTTCCGCTGCGCGACAATGCACCGTCACACAATTCCATTCATGTCGAATGTTTTCTATAAAAGAAAAATGTCTCAACCACCTTGTTCATTAACCGGATTTGGCACCTACAAACTACATCTTTTTTCTTAAAGTGATGCCTCAGTCAAAAGGATATTATTTTAGTAATACTGAAAAGTATTCAGAAGACTATAGCCAGAGGAAAGATAAGCTCTAGGAAGGAATCAAACAGCTGAAGAAATTGCTAATTTAGTGTAGACTTACAAGGATTATATATTGATGGCCAAAAATAAGATTTTTCTTTCATTCAGTTTTCTTTTTTGTATGAACTTAGGACTGTAACTTTGTAGTCGCATCGCGTAATAAGTTCTGATCCGTAAAAGGTCCTTCGTTTAGTTCTTTATTTTAGCAATTTGTTCATAGATCAGTATTTCTCATTACAAGAATATTTAAATTTCTTGAATATTCGTGTTACTTAATTTTTTAATTTAAAAAGTTCAGTTTTGAAAAAACTTTTAAAATTTAAGTTTTTTACAGCTTTCATCCTTGTGTTGTATAAGGGGAAATATGTGTGCATTTACAAAATAAAAATCTAGAAATTCCTTAATGAAATATATGTCATACATTTTAATACTAAATTTTTAATCTTATTTCTTAACGAACATTTTATATTAACGTGCAAATGCAACCACAGTTTTGGGTATCCAGGTTCGATTTACATAACGATAAATTTAAATTTTCTTACTTTACTGTACTAGATAGAAACATAATATTAAAATTAGCATATTCTTAGCTACACAGTTTCATTGCTTCTTACTACCCATTAAGTGTTTCATTAACATATAAAAATTACAATCAACACACACATGAAGACTTATCCCTAATTTTAAAATAATCTCCTAAATATCAATTTCTGATTTTGCACATAATTTACATAATCTCTTATGCATGCATGAAAGAGGTGAAGGGTACTTACGAATTTTTCGAGTAATTTTCTGTAGACCGATTTTGCGTTAAAGAACACAGACTTTCACACAGTTCGATTTAGTTCATAAGAGGAACCGTTTTCGGTATATGAATCTTCTTCTCCTGTATAAGACATGAACCCTTGAAGGTCATTTGAGGGTCTGTACCCGCATCGCCTAATCATCAACCGCAAACAGCAAACTTTACATTCAAGCACAGCAGAAATCTTTACTGCTTCGTCTTTTCAGGACATCTTTGTTAAAAAAAAAAGTTCTTTCTTCATCAGACTTCTTGTGCACAGTTCAGTCAATGATCTCCCCCTGTTTTTAACTTGTAAGAATCTTTTCTTAAAAACTGGAAAACTTCGTATAAAAATTTAAATCTCTCCTAGTGGCAGTAAGCCGAAGCAAAATGAAGACTCTTTCCACCTCCTTTTATTCCTACCTATCTCGATCAAACGAAGGAACGAAGCCACAACCAAGCTAAGTCTCCACAAAACCTCTTCTCCTCCTTTTCACCAAAATTCTTTTCTTGTTAAACTTCAAACCAAATTATTAATTAACCACTCTTCTCTCGCAATCACAAGAAATGACTTGCAGTCGCACTTGAAACTATTTGGTCAGACACCCGTCTGCAAGCCTTTTCGGAACCAATTATATCCACGAAATAATTAAATTCAGACGTTGCACATTTTTTCCTACACGCCGCAAGAAAGTCTGTATGGATAGTTCTTCTTTCGTTCTCTGTGGAACATTTCTCGGGATACCACACACTCAGACAGAACGTCTCCCATGAAACAATACCTTAACCTGCTTCTCTTTGCATCATAATTCAAGGAACAATAAATGGCCTCAGTCCCCACTCAAATCCTTTTTTCTTTCGTAACCTTTCGTCCGCTTTGTAACCTCCTGTGACGGAGATTAGCTTTAACATTCTCCTTCCAGTCTTTCAACACGCACCGTAAAAACGACTTTTTCAAGTGTCCGTCCGTTGTCGATCCCCGAGGTTTGCTTCTCATTAAGAGACGGAAAAAGCATTCTCTCTTTTATTCGTAATAGACACAAGAGAAAAGGATCCTTTATCCTAACCTCAATCAGTTGTATTGGCGCCTACCGCTCATTCTCTGAAGCTAGTTTCTGTTAATTAGAAATGCCCTTGAAGTCAAAATGTCTACGTAACACTTGTAGTTAAGTTAATATTTATAATCGGTGCAAGAAATAAAACACAAAACGTTTGTCTTCCATATGACAAAACTTAACAGAGGTACATAATTTTAAATTTTGAGGTATTGTTTCTTAAATTTCGATAAAGAATTAAAGGGAAAAGCATTCAATATAAGAAAACGCAACTACTTTATTGCAGTTTGAACATAATGATAATTCTTTCAGAAATTAGTAGTTAATATTATTAAAACCATTTTTACTGACAAACTTTGGGAAAGGCTTATTGAGTATGTTTTAACAATGAATTAGTTGTATGCATGAAAATTAACATGTATTTTCTTTATGTTTAATGATACTCTGAAATATTACCACTGTTTAATTTATAAATATTTAATTTTTGATACGTATAACTACGAGCATTAAAATGGTTATTTTCACTACTATTCTAAAAGTAATCATCTTTCAGAGCTATAGGTAATTAATAGTTTCGAAATCATTGTTGGCATATCTCTATCTGTATTCAAATGTATTCTTTAAGATTATACTGAATAAATTTCTTATCATGCAATCAACCAGTTTACACTTTTTTACTGTATTATGATTATTATTAACCACTATTATTATTTTCAGATCGGAACAATAAAAATCAATGAAAGGTGTGTCGAAGGAACAGTAACTGAAGGGGAAGTTGTAACAGATTCACCTGTTGAAGAATAAAGATTTCTCAATTAATCGACTGATAAGTGCAAACAATAATTTTTATAGCCGTAAAACTGACTGTGCATATTCAGTGACTGTACAACTAAAACATTTCATTACTTTTACGCTTATAAAATAATTTTGTCTCTCAATAACTAATATGATCCTTTATTATGTAACTTTCAAGTAGTAGAAAAGTCCATGTTTAGATATTTCCAATATTTTGAGTAGAATTAAAAGTATTTTATGAACGACTTTTATAAACCTCAGTTTATAGAATTTATATTATGTAGATGCAATATAATTACAGAAATTTCCATTTGATGTGTATATTCCCCAAATTAATTATATACATTATTCCGACATAAAAGGTCTTACATAGATAATTTACCCACAACTGGTTAAGAGAGGTTAGACACAAAAAAACAAATTCATCTTGCGTATCTCACATTGTCACATTTTTTTAATTAAAATTTTATCTAAAGAATTGTTTTTGGCAGAAGGCAAATGTTCTTATATCCAGAGCATGCAAACTAAGTTTGCAAAAAAAATATATTTAACAGACTAAAATCAAACCCAGAGCTTTTGCAATGATCGAAATTATCAAACGTACTTTCATTCATGAAATTTATGAGTTTAGAAGAATGAAAAACTTAAATAGGTTCTAATGTTTGAAAATATTTTTAATCTTTCGTTATATCATGAGACTCTGCGTTGTACGTTTGTTTTTCCTGAAGTCTAATATTCATCTCCATTAACCTTTGGAAGTTGTAGACGAAGAAAGCTGCCTGCATAACTATTGTCTAAGCGTATATTCTTCCTTCTCAATTCACAACTGGATTCATATAAATGGGCAGATATTTCCTTTGGTATTTCCAGTCTTCCCATGGTATGGGAGAGATGTTTAAATTTGCCACCCACATTTCTCAAAATTTAGAATAAATATATTTGATTTAGCGTACTGTGTTCACTGCTTCTGTCAACATTGTTTTCATATCAGTTGGACGCATTTTCTAGCTTAAATTCCCAGTACATACTAAAATGAGCAAATGTTCTCTGACAAGTAGTATTCTTGATCTTAGAAAACAAACCTTTATATTTTCTTGTAACAATTTGGACAGTTAAAGCAACGAATGCACATTTTGCAATCTATTCTTTTGTGAATGAAACATCCATTAACAAAACTGTCAATTTTTTGTGTTCTTTGCAAAATAAAATATTTTAACTATGGGTAAGACAGTGAGTACAGCTTTTGAACATCATCTTACCATTTAGAATAGGTGCCATAGACCAGGAAGTACCAATCTTTTTATGAGGGTCAGTTATTTCACTTTCTACAAGCAATACTGCAATTTAGGATGCAATAGAAAAGTGTAAGTGATGTTTTAACAATGCAATAAATTGTTCGGGATCTACTAGTTAGTCACCACCGTTCTTAGGTGAATATTTACGATTTACAGAAAAGACATATGTATTACATCATATTGTTGCAGGATTTCATGGAAAATATTAAATATTATTTTCGTTATTATGATATGAATTTACATTAAGAAGTTTCAATTTTAACCAGTATTCGTAATAGCTCGGCCCACCAGCTGCCGAGCAGAACAAGTTGCTTAACACTGGTAATTCGTATTGGATTCAAATTCAAGCGAACATATGACTGTATATATGTTTTTGTTGAAGAGCTTAAATTTTACTGGTTTAACTTTTAAATTTAACCGCATACTCAACCTCTCTTGGTGCTGCGACAAACTAAAACTAAAATAAATACTTGCTACTAAAATCAATTCCAGTTAGAAGGGGAGGGAACCGACTGATTGAGCTGACTCGAAAAAATTTAAATTTACTTTTTCTTAAATCAATTAACTGACAATTTACATATTCACTCAAGAGCACAAGTTCAGAGTTATAAAACACCTCATAAGCACCAGGGAAGAATATTCAAAGAAAAAAACAATCAATCAGTTCCACTACTAAAAATCGAGCACTAGTTCTAACTTTCCTGGCACCTAAAACAAACATTCAAATATTCAATAAAACGTGATTAGTATATATTTGCTAAACAGGGCGCGTTGTGAGTACCCTAAAATGCATAAACATTTTCCATAACCCAAGCAAAATCTCCATATTTCTTAAAAGCCTCACGGCTCAAACAAATGGAGTGACTGAACAAACCAACTACATACACAAAAAAACAAATGCAAGTAATAACATAAATCAAACTCATTTATTAATATCTAGGATAAATTTAGGAGAGCTGCCCAGACTACTCTTACGTACAATAGCAATTAATATTCTACATTAAATTTTCTTCAAGAGCCATTCATCAAGATAACATTTTGAAATTTAACATAATAACGATTACTTAGAATAACTGGAACATTAAATGAATTATTCAAACTGGATCTCACTTAAACTGAGGTAGCAATTACAATTAATATAAACTTCATATTTTATAAACAATAATTTTAAATTCTTCTAAGACACAAAATTTTATCTATTATCAAAAGAATTTTCTTTCTACCAGTTACACAAGATTAAATTAAAACCAATATATAAAAGAAACCAAAGAAAATATAATATAACTCACAGTTAAACTACCGGAATCCATCGTCATAAGAAGCCATAGGTGACGTAGGCGGAAGGAATCCCTTCGTTAAATTCGTTGTATAAATAATCAGCTCCAAAATGAAGTTAAAAAAAATGACATTCGGTAGAACCATAATGAAGAAGTCCGGCAATCAAAAATTCTAAAATCTGGATGTACAATGATAGGAGAAACCAAGAGGATGAACCAGGTGACACACAGGTGCTTCAGCTGTCAACGACAACGGAAATTTACGAGCGACGACAGAATATTGAAATTTTTTCTCTTCTCACGAACGCACCCGATTTTCAACTACTGGGAGGCAGGAAACATCCATTTTTGCAGGAAAAACCTCTCGAAGAGATCGTTCTAAGAGCTCTACATTTCGCATCAATTTCAGGAAAATTCTCAGTTCATCGCATCTTCAAAACATGAATCGGTCTTTCCGGCGCAGGATAGCAAGCGCGAGCCACTCGCAAGGGTAAAGCTCGGCCGCAGAGCCAAAAGCCCTCTCTGCTAATTCTCTTCTCTGTATCAAAACTCAACTCTACTAAAAAGCAGTCTCTCTAAAAACTCAAAACTGACTTCTAAACTCACAGAAGAACCGAGGAAAACTCGGTTTCTCCTCCTATTAAACATCACTGGTCAAACCTAACACATAAAATTAAATTCTTGCCAATCCGGGACTTTCAATATAATTTAACAGGACAAATTCAAAGCCCTCGAACGAATCAAAATAAAGTCATTGTCTACAGTAGCACCTGCGAAAATTTGAGACTAAAAATTCGCTCCCCCTTGCTAACAAGAGAAAAATCTAAAGAGAGGCAACAAAAACTGCTCCTTCAAGATCCAATTTACAACCTTTCCCTTTCTTCCAAAGTTATTAGCAAGGAAACATACACAAAGTGATAGTGCACTCAAATTGCGGGGAGCCAATTACGATATCCTAAAGATTTTAAATACACTCTTTACAAATATATATACAGTGGTGTGCAAAAATTAAGGATGAGACGGTGTTTTCAATATAACTTTGTACAAAAGCTTTCCAAATCAACACATTTAATACCGTAAGATCCCCAATACGTAAGGACATGAGTAATGTAAGCAACACTTACTAAAAGAGAAATCAGAGGGATAAAAAGAAGCTTTATTGAAAAAGTAGCATGGAGCGCAATGAAAGAGATTGCACGCCGTATAGCAATTAAAATTACACAGAGTTGCTGCCTCAGCGAGAAATGGCGAATAATCAATCTGTTAGACGACATCTGAATGCTTTTACCAGAGGTTGAATTATTGGGAAGTTGGAGGATGGCCGCAGTGTGACAAGTGTGGCTGCAGAGTTCGGAATTGCCCACAGCATCGTTTCACGACTTTGGAGACAATTTCAAACTACAGGAACAGCTATCCGGGGGTTTAGTAGCGGTCGTCCACGAGGAACCACACCCGCAGATGACCGG